>JAPKLW010000223.1:43112-65547 GCA_026898455.1 Plectranthus barbatus
GTATACTTGCGCATGGTTCTGTAGTTACACTGCTGCAGCAACAACAATAGATTAGGTTTTGTTCTTCTTTTCTATTTGTCTGCAGATTTTTTTGTTAAATGAATTAAGTTAACTTTGTGTTGAGTAAATTTGTTTTAATTACCTTGCAAGTTAACTATGTGTTATTAATTCTGAAATTGGGCATCAGCTTTTTGCAGGTACTGATCTTGTGTGATGGTGTGCCTTTGCATTGCCCATAAAAGTCCTAGTACATGTATGGCTAGGCAATCGGTGATGATGACAACCTAATAAGTGGTTCGTCCTTGCAACCCCGGCCCAAGGTGGAGATTGTGAGAGTGTTGGTCTTTGGGTTATTTCTTCCGAGCCCACTTATTCCGAGCCCAGTAGTTGTAGGCTCTGTTTATAGACTAGTAGGCCTGGACCGGGTTTTGGATCGGTATTCAGTTGGAGCGATTATCATAACCCGACCCATCCATATATATCCGTGCTTGATCTGGTTCGCTCACTTATGTGATCAAACCCTAAACCTACTCTGTCGCACTCTTCTCTCTCTCACTCTCTCTAAAACGTTCTCCCTTCTCTCTAGATCTAAAAAACCTTTGAGGCTTGAGATGTTGTCTACGGAGAGTGAATTTGTGAGCATGAGGGAGTAGCTTGAGTTACCTACACCTCTAATCTGTCACCTATGTCCAGTTGGAAGGCAAGGGCTCACATAATGTGAGTTCTAAGCCAATAAGTCCCAAAAAACTGAGAGGCAAGGCATCCGTTTACATCTGCAAGCCTAGAAGGCGACCAAGTAGCAGATCCGACAGAAAGGCGGTCCAAGCTTAAAGAGCGGATCAAATCTAAGCAAGGAAACGAGACTCAGTCAGAGTTCGGTCGTGATCCAGGGAGTAATAGGCCATAAACGGATCGGTGGCCCTGATATCCAAGAGTAATCATATAACAAAATATTATAGTGGTTCAGATGCCAAATGATCCTACGTCTACTTTTTGATCGTCAAATTGATCAGAAATTTATTAGAACAAGTTACAACAAGATGCAATAAGTCTCTTCTAGTTTCGGAAAGCTCATATGTCCTCTGGATAAGCAGCCTTACGCTATGAACTTTACCACGAATACGCTATCTTCAACGGATCGCTAGGTTCACCGGTATTTCAAACTTCTAAGTTTGACCACAAACACGTCGCTAGGCTTCAAAACTAATTAGGTTGTGAGTTTGAGTTCCTCATAGAATGTCGTGGATGGTTAATATACAGGTAGACTTCTAAAAAATTAGGAAATTTTTCTCTGTTCTCGTAAGAAGAGTCCGGACTCCATTAAATCCAAGCTTAAAAAATATCAAGCCTCGTATAAGAATATGGGAAATTGAGAGATTTAGATTGCAGGTTATATCTTGTCGTTGATGCCTTTTAAAAATTGTAATTCATTAATCTTCATTTTTTGTAACCTTCTCTTTGTCGACCTTCAAGGGTGTTTATATGGGACATTCAAACCTAATTTGAATTTTAGCTGTTGTGGGTAAGTGAGTCAATCTTTGTTCTGACAACATTATGTACCCAAATGTACTTTTCATAGAGTTTTTGTTGCTTTTCAAGCTTTTCGGTTAGAACTGTGCATGCTACAAGTTAGTCCAAGGTATCTTCTTACTTGCTAAGGTTGAGATCTTAGTTTTTTTTATTATATTTTTATCTTCTATAGGAAATTGTCTTTGGTTGATGGACTTGTTTATTTTGTCTCCTTTGACTTTGTCTTTAACCCTTTGTCTTGAGTCGTGAGTACTTGGTTGAGTCTCTTGCTCAACTGATATCACTATGATTGGTTGTAAACTAGTGTTGGGAATTATTCGCGAATTCCTCCCTTAGGATTAAATTGTAAAAGATTTTGTTGAATCAAAGCCTTAGCTAGATTGGTCGATCACTGCTGAATTCTAGCATAGTCTAGCGACTCTTATGTAATGTCCTATTTAGGAAAAATATCGAGTTGTAATAGATTAGGAAGTGCTAGAGAAGATTGCTGAAGGATTCAGCAAATGGAATAAAGAATATCAGAATTCAAGCAACTTCGGAATGCTAGAAGAGTTCTCAGCAGATGGTAGCTGCTAGAGACATCAGCAGACGAGAATGACTGCTAGAGATGTTAGCGGTCAAGTGCTAAGAAGATTGATTGCTAAGGCGTTAGCAATCATATGCTGAAGGAAGAGACTGCTAGGAATGCTTACTCAGCAGTCGAAAGCCAAGAGATAGCAAAATGCTAAAGGACTTAGCATTTGCAAATGCTCAGGAGATTGCTAGAAGCGATAGCAATTAGGAAGCAAGATATCAAATAATAGCAGAATGCTGAAGTAGTCAGCATTCGCTAGCACTTAGCAGATTGCTAGAAGAGCTCGACAAGCAAAGACTTAGAAAAGGTCAAAAGGTCTAGCAAAGCACTCCTAGCATTCTCCGATGAAATGGTAAGCAAGGAGATACTCAGCAAACACTTGCTAAAGATGCCCGTTCTGACAAAAGGTACAACAAAGGACGAAAGCCTTACCCAAAGTAGGTAAAAAGGCACTGTACCACGCCGGAAAGGACGAAAAAGTAAGAAGCTATTTTGGACGGAGAAGACTGTTGTGTCTAACGGGTCTGGAGATTCAAACTTTGAATCTCCAGATATAAAAGAGAAGTCCAACAGAGAGAGACACAACTACTGCTCATACTCGCACATTCAAACACTCAGAACGAACGAAAAGCGAAAAGATATTCCTTTTACAAAAGCGAACAAAGCAAAAGAGAGAGTAGTCAGTTGAGAGCTCATGAAGAGAAGCATTTAAAGCTCTCAACAACCATAGTGTCCCCCATTGAATATCTGACACTATCTTGAAGAGATTCCTTGACTTCGTTCAAGAATCTAATCATTGGGATACCTTCCATTCTAGGAAGCATCCAACAGTCACATCTCCGAAAATGGATTGACTCCGACGGGCTGTTGCCAAAACTAGACAAAGTTCAGGAGAGAATTATAAAACCTCCATTACAGCGAATGACAAGTTTTACGAAGGTGCGCCCTTGACTTGGCCGGAGCTGCTGACTGAAAGATTGAAGCATCGGAGGATAGCTTTGTAGTGGCTAGGTCGAAAGCTCACTACCTGCTACAAGTGTTTGGCGATTCCTTGTACTTCAAATATCTTTTAAGTGAAATTCTCAGCAATACGACTGAGCAGTGGACGTAGATCTGTTAGATCGAACCACTATAAATCTTTTGTGTTCATTACTGTTTTATTACTTACTGTTTTATTGTTGTGATTTGAAACCTAGCAACGACAGTTTCTAGAGTATCTACCTGTAAGAAACCCTAACTACAACTCCGAGCTAAACATTTTTGACAAGAACTTAAGTGCAAGATAATCATTAATCTTCCGCTGCTTTCGTGTGTTAGTTGTTAGCTATTCACCACGACGACTCTGATTTGGGACCAACAAGTGGTATCAGAGTGGTATGTTGAACGACCGACTGCATCTTAGTCGCTTTAAGACCATATCTTTATTTTTTTTTCCTTGCACTAGTATTTTGTTCTGTTGTTGATCTAGCTCAGGAACTCTAAGCTTGTCGATATGAATCATACTTTGCCAAAGTAAGGAGAAGTTTAATTCATGGTAGAAGCTTGCCACCATCCAGCTTCAAAGCATACATCCGGAGATGGCAGATGTTCTTGCTAAAGGTCCTATTAAAATTATGAAAGCTAACACTTTTGTAGGATAAGTTGCTGATGGACAACCGAGACCACCTCAGATGGTCGATAAGCCATTCGATGAATATACAACGGAGGACAAAAAGAGAGCTCAGTTGGAGCACTTAGCAAAGAAGCTGATCCTTGACTCATTGCCGCCGTTAATGGCAGACAAAGCATTAGACTTTGATACGGCCAAACAAATGTGGGATTATGTCTGCGAATCTTCCCAGGAGTCCGACCAG
This sequence comes from Plectranthus barbatus, assembly GCA_026898455.1. Classification (NCBI taxonomy): domain Eukaryota; kingdom Viridiplantae; phylum Streptophyta; class Magnoliopsida; order Lamiales; family Lamiaceae; genus Plectranthus; species Plectranthus barbatus. The sequence continues at coordinate 47,070 of JAPKLW010000223.1, forward strand.
ATGAAACACAACAAGCTCCAGGTAGCTATTGATAAGTAAGAATCTTTCTCTATGATTGCAGGAGAAACCATCTAAGCTATGGAAGAAAGATTCAACACCATTGTCGGAGAGCTCCGGAATCTGGGCAAGACATATGATAATGGAGAGATGAATAACAAGATCATCTCAAAGCTCTTTCCACGGGAGGACTGGTTCGTGAAGATGACGAGCCTGAGCGAGAAAGACCTTAGCCAAATGTCAATATCTGAGCTATTTGCTCAACTCAAAACTCATGAGTTTATTATACAACAATCGAAGAAGAACGAAGTTGTTGTGGCCCAAGCTTCATCAGCACCCGCTGTAAACTCTGAGGACTTAGCATATTTTGCTAAGAAAGATGTTACAAAGTGGAAGACAAAGAAGCCCTTCCGTACACATGAGAGATCTGCTCCAGCTTCTCCAGCAAAGGAGGTAGTTCCACCCTCCAGCTCGCAACCTGAAGATCTGAAGATCGGTGAGCTCGAAAAGCAAATACGAAAGCTTCAGAAGTTGATGCTGGAAGCCAAAGCTGAGAAAGAAGCAAAGGAAGCCAAGCTTACTTCATCATCCTCTCGTTCCACAGAGAGAAAGCCAAGGACATGCTTTGAATGTAATTCTCCAGATCATCTTAAGCATGAATGTCCAAGGGTAAGTCAGGAAGAAAGAGAGCGCCTCAAACAAAGGCTTGAGTGAAGAGTTGTCCGAGCGATCACAAGAGCATTGCTGACCAGGACCGAAGTGCTAGACATTCCTGATAATGAAGAGGAGTATTATTCCTCAGAGGAAGATGATGAGGAGGCCATGCTGGTCTTGATGGTTGATATTGTAGGGTTTTCCCGTGAACCAAATCACCAAAACCAATTTGAACGGGATCGATTAATGGATATTGTGCACAATTAAATATACAATAAAACCTAGCATGCTCCTATGAATTTAATTCTTAGATTTGTGGGTTGAGGGATTACCGTAACTTCGTAGTGTCTGATCCGATCTTTTGCGTTTGAATTTCCAACTTCAATTCAACCACGCAATTTTGATTTAATCTGCAGAAACAAAAATTAGAATACTAATTTCCAGAAAATCGAAATTAAAGAAAGAAAAGAAATATGTTCTCCAGATTAGATCTTCATATTTGTATCCCGGTGCGTTCAGATCTGCTACTGGTGAGGATTCCACAGATCTGTGCTTTGAGCAGGACCACAATTCGAAAATTCTCCTCCCTTTTTCTTTCTTGAAAAACGGTGCCCCTGTCTCTCTCTAGGTGTAGTGTTTTTCAACTGTGTTACAACTTATGAAAGAGAGCTGTCTATTTATAGACCTAGGGTTGTAAACCCTAGTGGGCTCCGGGGCTCAATTCAGCACACTTTCCTTGGGCCAGACCTGGGACCTAATGCAAATAATAAAGTGGGCCTATAAATTAATTAATTCCCATGTCCACAACCAAGGACACAATTAATTAATTAATATTAATTCTTTTTCACCACAGAATTAATATTGACCTACCCCTTTATTACCACGTTATGAGAACGAGCTGCATTAATTGAGAATCCCCATATTTAAGGTTACCGGACATCCATTAATTAATTGGAGCTTCCGACAAGCTCTAACTACAATTATTTAATATCTTATTATTCCTGAGTAGTACCACTCAATCCTTATCACTCGTGCCTGAACTTAATCAGCCTGCATGACTTTGGCACGATGAATGTCATTGAGCTCCTAAGGGAATGTCCCATCCTATTACTCAGATATGGTTACCTAAACCCAGTCTCAGGTGGTACTACACGAACTGTTGTTACCGAAGATGCGGATATACGAGCACGTTACTTAGGCTCTCCACCATGGCAAGTCAAAGCAACAGTCAACCCGTGCAAACCCCTGAACCTTCGTTAGGGTTTGGACTAAATCAATATCGAGATCTTGTATTCGCTGATGTCAGACAAACGAATACATCTCACTGCGGTCCATCAATACGCCACCTTTGTGTACCAGCATGTCAAGTAACCAAGACTGATTACTTATTACGACAATATCGCAGCCATCCGGACAGACGTATCCTCATACGCTGTCTCGGCTGTGATCAGGTTTATGTCTCACTAGGTCATGTGATCATACTGTCTTCTGCGATCTACAACACGCCATATGATCGTCCCTATCGGTGAGACAAGAGGATACCATTGTTCATACATGTAAGATTGTTAACAGATAGGAGAAATAAACCGTTGTATACTCATTATAATAAATGCTTTCAGTATACAAAACCCATCAATCTCCCACTTATACTCAAAGCATAACTAAGCTATTACAGAGTATACAGTCCGTCTATCTAGTCTGCTGTCTCTTTAACCACTATCAGTGGTCGGCATCCACCTCAGACCCAGCTCACGAAAATGTCTTTCGTAAACTTTCTGCGGCAAGCTCTTTGAAAATTGATCAGCAAGATTGTCAGCAGTGTCAATCTTCTTAATTTACACATCACCCCTCGATACGATTTCTCGTATGATATGGTACTTTCTCTCTATGTGTTTGTTTGCCCTGTGAGACCGCAGTTCCTTTGAGTTTGCCACTGCTCCAGAGTTATCACAATAAATTGTGATGCTCCTCGGCAAAATCGGGATCATGCCCAACTCTAAAAGGTAGTTCCTGAGCCATACCCCCTCTTTCGAGGCGTCGGAGGCGGCGACATATTCCGCCTCCATGGTGGAGTCAGCAATGCATTTCTGTTTTGAGCTCCTCCAAGATACAGCTCCACCTCCCAGGGTAAACACATATCTTGAGGTCAATTTCTTCTCATCCTGGTCCCCTTAGAAATCTGAGTCTGTATAACCCACAGGGCACAAATCCTCACTTTGATAAACTAGGCAGAAATTCATAGTTCTCTTCAAATACTTGAGGATGTGCTTTACAACAGTCCAGTGAGCTTGTCCAGGGTTAGACTGATATCTCGCTACCATGCCAACGGCATAACAAATATTTGGCATGGTACACAGCATTGCATACATGAGACTACCCACCGCCGAAGCTTATGGTACAAGACTCATCTCATCTTTCTCCCGCTGTGTCTGAGGACACTGCCCACTAGAAAGATGAACGTCATGTCTGAAAGGTAGCAAGCCTTTCTTGGCGAGTTGCATGCTGAACCAGGCTATAACAGTACCCACATAGGATGCCTGGGATAAGCTCAACATTCTTCTCTTACGTTCTCGTAAGACCTTAATCCCAAGAATGTAGCCAGCTTCTCCTAGATCCTTCATTTGGAACTGTTTGGATAACCAAGCCTTGATTTCCGACATCACTCCCTCGTTGTTTCCAAATAGGAGTATGTCATCAACGTATAATGCAAGGAAGACCACGGTCCCACTGACACAAATTCGGTAAACACAACTTTCGTTTTCCAACTGTGCAAATCCATAGGATTTAATCACATCGTTGAAACGTAAGTTCCACGACCTTGAAGCTTGCTTAAGTCCATACAAGGACTTCCTAAGCTTCCAGCCAAGATGTTTTTCGCCCTTGCCTATGTAACCCTCGGGTTGCTGCATATAGATGTCCCTACCTTCTTCAAGGTAACCGTTTAGAAAAGCGGTCTTCACATCCATCTGCCAGATCTCGAGGTCCATATGTGCAGCTATGGCAAGGAGTATCCGAATGGATTTTAGCATGGCTACGGGTGAAAAGGTTTCGTCATAGTCAATGCCCTCTTTCTGACTATAACCCTTTGCCACCAGCCTGGCTTTAAAAGCCGTGATCTTTCCATCCGCCCCATTCTTTCTCTTGTATACCCATTTGCACCCTATGGCCCTAAAGCCATCTGGCAAATCAGTATTCTGGTATACATCCATGTGGGATAGACCACCTACGGGTGTAAAAATATTTATTTGCTCGCTGTTTTCTGCAGTTATCAACCCTCCACGAGCCTGCGTGGACATCGGTCCACATAAGTCAGAATGGATCAATTCCAACACTTCCTCTGCTCGAGACTGACTGGCCTTGTAAGGCCTAGTTGACATCTTGCCCTCGATGCAGGATTTGCAGACTTGATAAGGTACAGCCCGAACTAAGTCCAATGTACCGTCATCTGCAAGTCTCTGAATCCGCTTCAAGTTGATGTGACCCAGTCTCAAGTGCCAGAGATACGTAAGATCTTCATCAGAAGAAGTAAGTTTTCTCTTTCTAGGATTATCAATTACAGATGAATTACATGCAATACTTGCGGAAGACTTATGATTACAGTTAACAACATAGAGAGAATTATTCAGCATCCCACGACAGATAACACCGTTATTACCAATGATAGAAACACCACTATCAAAAATAACTTAATATCAATCAACATAAAGTTTGGAAACTGAATTAAGGTTTCGCCGAAAATCCTGCACGTACAAAACATCTCTCAAAGTTAAAACAGAATCATCAAAGTACAAGGTGAAATCTCCAATGGCAGCTGCACTCACTTGTGATGCGTTCCCCATTGAGATGGTAACCTCGTCATTTTTCAGCACCCTCCTCGGTGTGAACCCCTGTAAAATGTAACAAACATGATCAGTAGTTCCAGTATCCACTACCCACGAATGAGTAGAAACCGATGCTAAACATGTTTCCGTTACATATGCAAATAACGTACCTTGTCCCTTGCTTCCGCATGCGTTCATACTTGAAGTGACACCAACCCTCTCCATCTCATTTGACCTCCTCTCACGTGATCTGCGATCAATCATATTCTTGCACACAGTATGAACCACATCTTTCAATGTTCCCAAGCTGTGCTCAAGATCTGATAACTCAGAATCCCATGAAGGTACGAAAGACTGTTCTGCTATGAGATTAGTAAGCAACTCTTTCAAGGAGTACTCACTTCTCTTAGCTACATCCTTCTTAAAGTCATAGAATGAAAGCGATAAAGAGTTCAGGATTATATCGATCTTAGCCCGATCAGATATACATCCACCTCTACGTGTGAATCGTTTCATGGTGTTATCCATCATCATCACATGCAGTATCAACGAACTGCCATCAACCATTCTCTTACAAACAAGGTCTTTTACGAGATCACAGTTGATACTTCGTTCCACTTCGCCATATGTGGCCACCAAGTCCATCCAGATCGAAACAGAGCTACAATAGCCCATGTACTTGAGCTTCAGTTCTCTAGACAGGTTATCCGAGATTAACTTGTAAGTAAAATCTTCAGATGCCACCCATCTATCATAGAACTCCTTCTCATGTCTAGAGACTTTATGGTAACGTGGGGAAAGTGGCATCATAGTAAGAACAAACAGGTGTTGCTTAGTCAGGAGAATATACTCAGTGCAATATCTCCATTCATGGAAGTTTGGACCAGTTAAAGGATTGAGAGCAAGTAAATGATCGACAGTAGACATAGACATATCTGAAACAATAAAGAATCTTAAATAAGAACATACATGTAGAACTTCGAAAACAAATGCATTGAAAACCTTTTAATAAATCAAATACAAATGTTTTCCACTAATTGCCCAAGAGTTCCCACCGCAAGCTACACTCGTAGATGCTTACGATGTCACCCTCAACCAGAAATGCGGGTTTTAAGACCCAATCCATTTAACTTCACTACCATGTCAGGATGCTTTTGACACTAGAAATTAATAATTAGTGAAAACCATAGACCAAGCCATCTCTCAAGAACAGGGATGCAATTCTTGCATTATATTCTAAGATGCTTCTAAGCAATTAACCACAAATTTAACTCCGGCCAAAAGAGATAGTTTAGCATGGCACGTAACCATACCGCACAGCCCTTAAAGCTTTTGTTATCTATAATTTAAATCAATCCTAGAATACTTGTGAAAGAGATCTACGCAAGCTACACTCGTAGTCGTTTACGCAAAACCCTCCCACTATTCACATGATTTAAATTGTTTGTCTAGAAATCCCAACAACCGTACCCATGCACCTCTAGGAACTAGCAAGCTACACTCGTAGACATTTACTAGAACGAGAGATACACTTACAGCCTAGAACCGCTTTGTGGAGGTCTATTCATTTTAATTAAAAAAAATCTACTTAGTATTTTTCTTTTAAAAGGTTTCTTATATGCGCACATATAATTTCTTTGTTATTATATTTTCCAAATTTTTGCATGTAATTAAACAAGCCCAAAAATTCCCAAAATATAATCCAACGAAAGATATTAATCACATAAGCATGCTTGAAAGGTGTAAATAATAAAAGCGATAAAACATGCTTTTCCTATTATCTACACATGCTTAAATAGCGCACATAATAAATCACATATCATACGAGGACAATTAAGGCAAACAAAAATTACTCGTGGCCCCACAAAAATAGAAAAATAAATTCTATCTATTACAATTTTGAATTTGAACCTTATTTGGATACGTCCAAATCTTTTCAAATCTTCAAGGGCCTCCAAATCTTCAACCACCAAATCTTTTGGGATTTAGGCCTTTGTGATCTGATGATTTGCCCTAACCCTAATGCAAACCCTAGGGTTTACACAGGATTGCACAAACCATCAAAACACAAGCCACCATGATGGGACAATAGCAGCCGACGATGACCACCGCCGTTGCCGCACACGCACGCGCGGCTGCAGTTCGCGCGCCCCGTGCCGCACGCCCACTGCCGCCTCCAGCCGCCCACCGCCGGCTGCCCGCAACGCGCGCCTTTGCGCGCCATCGCCTGCACCGCAGCGGCCTGCTGCTGCCGCCGTTCGTCGGCTCCGTCTTCGTTCTTCGTCCTCGACACGTCCAATTACATAATTTTAAAAATTACAGAATCATCTATTCTATTACAATTTTCAATTCTACACTAATCACGGATTTTCTCGTAATTTTACAAAATTAACTCATCCCTACACGGATAAACCACCGCGGGCTGAATTACACGGTTGCCACGTGGAACAAAAACCGTCCACAAAATAAATAAATTCATACATTCATATCGAATTTAATTATGCACAAAAGAGCTATAAATCAGAAACCTCGCTTTGATACCAATTGTATGGTTTTCCCGTGAACCGAATCACCAAAACCAATTTAAACCGGATCGATTTATGGATATTGTGCACAATTAAATATACAATAAAACCTAGCATGCTCCTATGAATTTGATTCTCAGATTTGTGGATTGAGGGATTACCTTAACTCCGTAGTGTCTGATCCGATCTTTTGCGTTTGAATTTCCAACTTCAATTCAACCACGCAATTTCGATTTAATATGCGGAAACAGAAATTAGAATACTAATTTCCAGAAAATCGAAATTAAAGAAAGAAAAGAAATCTGTTCTCCAGATTAGATCTTCAGATCTGTATCCCGGTGCGTTCAGATCTGCTACTGGTGAGGATTCCACAAATCTGTGCTTTGAGCAGGACCACAATTCGAAAATTCTCCTCCCTTTTTCTTTCTTGAAAAACGGCGACCCTCTCTCTCTCTAGGTTTAGTGTTTTTCAACTGTGTTACAACTTATGAGAGAGAGCTGTCTATTTATAGACATAGGGTTGTAAACCCTAGTGGGCTCCTGGGCTCAATTCAACACACTTTCCTTGGGCCAGACCTGGGACCTAATGCAAATAATAAAGTGGGCCTATAAATTAATTAATTTCCATTTCCACAACCCTTGACACAATTAATTAATTAATTAATATTAATTCTTTTTCACCACAGAATTAATACTGACCTACCCCTTTATTACCACGTTATGAGAACGGGCTGCATTAATTGAGAATCCCCAAATTTAAGGTTACCGGACATCCATTAATTAATTGGAGCTTCTGACAAGCTCTAACTACTATTAATTAATATCTTATTATTCCTGAGTAGTACCACTCAATCCTTATCACTCGTGACTTTGGCACGATGAATGTCATTGAGCTTCTCAGGGAATGTCCCCATCCTATTACTCGTATATGGTTACCTAAACCCAGTCTCAGGCGGTACTACACGAACTGCTGTTACCCAAGATGCGGAAATACGAGCACGTTACTTAGGCTCTCCACCATGGCAAGTCAAAGCAACAGTCAACCCGTGCAAACCCCTGAACCTTCATTAGGGTTTGGACTCAATCAATATCGAGATCTTGTATTTGCTGATGTCAGACAGATGAATACATCTCACTGCGGTCCATCAATACGCCACCTTTGTGTACCAGCATGTCAAGTAACCAAGACTGATTACTTATTCCGATAATGCCGCAGCCATCCGGACAAACGTATCATCATACGCTGTCTCGACTGTGATCAGGTTTATGTCTCACTATGTCAAGTGATCATACTGTCTTCTGCGATCTACAACACGCCGTATGATCGTCCCTATCGGTGAGACAAGAGGATACCATTGTTCATACATGTAAGATTGTTAACAGATAGGAGAAATAAACCGTTGTATACTTATTATAATAAATGCTTTCAGTATACAAAACCCATCAGATATTGTTGAAGATCAATTTGCTGATGCTGATATTGAGCAGAGTGCTGAATCGGCTCTAGCAGTTGATGCGCATGAGGTACAGTCTACTAGCATTTCTAGTTTAGCAATCATGCATGAATCGGAGGAGTTTTTTCTAGATTCCAAGGATGATTATCTCACGAAGCTTTCTATTGAATTTTTAAAGATGTATGAGATAAAGAATGCTATCGTTGGAGAGAACACCTCACTAAAACTAAAAGTTACATCTTTGATCGAGAAAGTCGAAAGACTAAGGTCTGAAAGTGAGGATATTTTGAAACTCAAAGCTGATTACTCCAAGCTTTCTAAAAATTTTCAAAATCTTGAAAAGGAGAATCTTGCTTTAAAGAGCAAACCGAAAGAGGATTGTATTTTTGCTTACACATCCAGCAAGACAGTCCTTAGTGCCATTGTTAGCCAACAAAGAAGAAATTCTGATAAATCAGGATTAGGCCTTGGTTGTTTTGAAGCCGTAAGCAAATCCTCTAAGGGAACCTTGAACAAGAATGCTGAATTCTCTAAGCAGAAAAAGATCTCATTTGTTGCTGCTGGAAAAATTAATGCTGAAAAAGGAAAGGAAAAGGCTTTTGTTGAGTCATCAACTGCTAGGCAGACAGATTGGCGTAAGCAGAGTAAATCTCCTGGATCTCGGCAAAGTACCCTGAGAGTGTCTGCTACGCATGCATCTGATGGACCTCAGCAGAGGATCCCGAGAGTGTGTAATAAGCACATATTTGCTGGACCTCAGCAGAGGATTCCGAAAATGGTTGCTAAGCCATACTCAACAGAGTCTAGAAGGAATGCTGAGCATTATGTTCCCAATGCTAGGAAAGAAAATCCTTCATTCCACAAGGGCAACCACAATATCCAACGTACACACCACATAGGAGGAACACCTATGTGAGGCTTGAGTCCAATCATTTTCTTTCTAAAAGGACCATGAAGGCTAAGCACAAAACTCCACCTAGATCTAATTATGCAAAGCATGCTTATCTAAAGGTTGAGAAGGTTGTGAAGAGTGATATCAAGAAGACAATCTTGAAGATCACGAAGATGTGGATTCCAAAAGGGACCATGATCCATGCTAATCATGCAGGATCCGATGCTAAGCGGGTACCTAAATTAACGTGTTGATTGTTTTGCAGGAACAAGATCCAAGAGCTAAGACATCAAGTATGTCAAATGAGTGGATCCTAGATAGTGGTTGTTCAGCGCACATGACGGGGGATGAAGAGTTGTTCTCATATATTCAAAGAGTTTATGGCCCCACAGTCATGTTTGGTGACAACAACAAAGGTAGAGTGATTGGGAGAGGATGCATAGAGCGAAATGGACTAAGGATTATCAATGTTGAGCTCGTCTCCAATCTCAAACACAACCTGTTAAGCATAAGCCCACTATGTGAAAATGGGTACACCGTTTCTTTCGTTAATACTGGTTGTTCAATTGATGACAATGCTACAGGTGAAATAAAGCTTAGAGGCATCCGCAAGGTTGGCCTATATATTGTTGATTGGTAAAGTGGCCAGCAACATTCTTGTTTTGTGGCATTGAACAGGGAAGAAACCAATTGGCTATGGCATAAGAGGTTGACCCACTTGAATTTGAAGACTATCAACCACCTAGCCAAGCACAAGCTTGTTGAGGGATTGCCTGCTGAGACTTTCCGAAAGGAAGGTGTGTGCAAAGCTTGCCAGCAAGGGAAGCAGACCAAGGCATCCTTCAGATCAAACCCGGAGAAGGCCACTTCAGAGAGAATCCTAGAGCTCTTTCACATGGATTTATTTGGCCCAATCACTCCAGCCACTGTAAGTAAAAATATTTATACACTTGTGGTTGTTGATGATTTTTCCAGGTATACATGGGTTTGTTTGCTGAGAACCAAAGACGAAGTCAAGCTCATCCTTCCAGAGCTGATCCTCAAGGAGCAGAATAGCAAAGAGGTTACCGTTAAGAGGATTAGATCTGATAAAGGGACTGAATTTTGCAAAGGTATTTTGATGGATTTTTGCGCTGAAGCTGGTATCAGGCATGAAAAATCCACTGCTAGGACTCCCCAGCAGAACGGTCTAGCAGAAAGAAGGAACATGACCTTGAAGGAAGCAGTGCTGTCAATGCTAGCCGATTCCGGTCTAAGTGGAAAGTATTGGGGCGAAGCATTCATGACAGCTTGCTATACACATAATAGGAGCGCAATCAATGGCAGATTCAATAAGACTCCTTATGAACTGTACAATGGTCGTAAGCCTTCTATGACTCATCTTCGTGCTTTTGGTTCGACATGTTATATTCATAACAATGGGAAGTCGAAGCTTAACACTTTTTCACCTAAGTCTGATGAAGGTGTGTTCCTAGGATATGGACACCCATCTTACAAAGGCTATAAAGTGTTAAACAAGACCACTCAAGTTGTGGAAATAACATGCAATGTTGTTTTTGATGAGTCTACCTTAGTGCGCAGAGTTATAAAAGAGAAAGAGGATAGCAATCATAAGACTAATGATGTCCATGGTCAATCGATCTTGAATTCTTTCGAAAATATGAAGATTGACCCGACTAAGTCTATGAGTGATTATAATCCAACCCAGACGCACTTAGCAGGTGACCAGACTGCTGACCAGACCAATGATGCTAATGATCATGCTGAGGCCACCCCACCAATTTATCTTAATGATAATTTGGATATTTTGGGATCCATTGATGAAGAAGATGAAGAAGTTCCATATCCAGCAGAAGACGCCGAAGGAGGTTTAGACGTTGCTGAAGATATTACCAAAGAAGATGCTGAGCATTTGGATGCTGAAGTTCTAGCTGCTGAGGATCCGGCTGCTGAGATTCCTAATGCTGATGTTCTGAATGCTGAGATACCCGATATTGAACCCTAGGAGGATGCTGAGAAGAATGTTGTAGCAGACACCAATTCAGCAGGCGATGCGAGTGCTGAAACTTCAGTACCCAGCAATCCGAAGCCAAGATGGCTAAGAGATCATCATTTAGATGCTGTGATTAATGATGTCAATGATCCAATCAGGACGAGACAAGGCAATGCTATGTTAGCATGCTATATATCGCATGAAGAGCCAACCAAGATTGAAGATGCTCTATAATGCTCAGATTGGGTGAATGCTGTGCAAGAGAAGCTTGCTGAATTCACGCGCAATCATGTTTGGGATTTAGTGGATAGACCCGAACATCAAAGTGTTATTGGAACCAAGTGGGTTTTCAAGAACAAGAAAGATGAGTTAGGAAATGTCGTACGAAATAAAGCTCGTCTAGTAGCAAAAGGCTATAGATTATGCGAAGGAATTGATTACGATGAGACGTTTGCTCCAGTAGCTCGACTGGAAGCAATAAGGTTATTCCTTGCATATGCTGCACATCATGAGTTTTTTGTGATGCAGATGGACGTGAAGAGTGCCTTTCTAAATGGTGAGCTCAAGGAAGAGGTGTACGTTGAGCAACCACCAGGCTTCGAGCAAGGAAACCAAGTTTACAGGCTAAGGAAAACCTTATATGGTTTGAAGCAGGCACCGAGGGCATGGTATGGAACAATGTCAATGTTTTTGCTAGACAATGGTTTCAAGAAAGGGAAAATCGATCAGACTCTCTTTCGCATCAAAGATGAAGGAAGTATCCTACTTGTGCATATATATGTCGATGACATTATCTTCGGCTCTAAGAATCAAAGCTTATGTGATAAGTTTTCAGAGCTGATGCAAAGTAACTTCCAAATGAGTATGATGGGAAAGATGTCCTACTTTCTCGGATTACAAGTCCAGCAATCAAGTGATGGAATCTTCATTCACCAAAGGAAGTTCACCTGCGATCTGATTGCTAAGTATTGTCCTGAAAGATGAAAACCTTAAGGATTCCAATAAGCACAAGCTGTCAGATAAGCCTCGATGAAGGAGGAGAACTTGTGAATCCTACATTATATAGAGGTATCATCGGATCTTTGCTCTACTTAACAGCTAGCAGACCCGATATTTCTTATTATGTTGGTGTATGCGCGAGATATCAAGAAAATCCGAAGATGTCACATTTGAATGTTGCTAAGAGGATTATCCGATACCTCAAGTGTACCGAGGGTCTAGGAATTTGGTACCCAAGGAATGATGGAACAACACTCAGTGGATATTCCAATTCAGACTTCGGGGGATGCAAGATTGATCGGAAGAGCACTAGCGGGACATGCCAATTTCTTGGACATAAGCTGATTAGTTGGTTTAGCAAGAAGCAGCACTTAGTGGCTACGTCTACTACTGAAGCTTAATACGTAGCAGCTGCTAGTTGTTGTGCTCAAATCTTGTGGATTCGGCAGCAATTGCAAGATTATGACATTCCTCCTGAATGTGTGCCGATCTACTGTGACGATAATAGTGCTATGTGCATAACGAAGAACCTCGTTCATCATTCCAGAACTAAGCATATTGATATCCGACATCACATCATTCGAGATCATCAAGAGAAGAAGGATATTGATGTTCAATATATATGCACTGAAGATCAACTAGCAGATATCTTCACGAAGCCGCTTGCTGAGGCCCGATTCAAAGAGATATGTCTAAAGTTAGGCCTCATGGAGCTAGAAGATGCTATGGAAGAATGAGTCTAAGTTCTCATTCTTTCTTGGATTTTAGGAGATAGGAGAGAAATGTATCTCAGCTTACGTTTTCATTTTGCTGAATTTTTGTTGCTAAGATTCAGATGCTAAGCAAAGCCGAGGAATGCTGAGTCCAAGCTCTCACCAGTTCCTACGTGTTATACTATAGTAAGTGGTTCAGACGATTGCTAGAGGTGGAATGCTGAGTCCAAGCTCTCAGCATTTCGTCAGATTGCTATATTCTAATATTCAACAAGTAGCAATAAGTGGATCAGATGGTTGCTGAGAAACGTTTGCTGAGTCCTAGCTCTCAGCAGACAACATGTGAATGCTATGTTACAAGCATTACAAGTGGTGTCAGCAATCGATGCGGTGGATACTATATTTTGTATGCTAGAATATATGGATGCTAAGTTGTGAATGTTGAGTCCAAGCTCTCAGCAGGTCATATGTTTGCTAAGAATTTCCAATGCTAGCAAATTGTTGAGTCCAAGCTCTCAGCAATCTCGGACTTTCAAGGGAAGTTAAAGCGGGAAGTTTTTGAATTTGACATGATGTGTCTGACACGGTGCATTTAATGCGTGCAACTGGTTGTGACAAACTAGGAGGCGACATGTCAAAAGCACTCGAGCATTTTGGGGCGTGGGTTACCATACGAAAGGTCTCGCCAATCCTGAACCATCGATTGAATTTGAAAATGTGTTTCCCTAGCCGTCAGATCATTACTCAGAAGGTATAAACATCTCACTTCATTCAACATTCAAACCTTCTACACTCTGAATATCTGAATCCTTAGAATTTTTAAGCTTTCCAAACACTCCCAACTTCTCCCAACATCGAAATTCTCTCACATATTTCCCTAGAGATGGCTAATCCTGAATTCCCCACTCCTTCTGAGAATCCCCCCAAGTTCTACTATAAGCCTGATGAGGGCACGACGCTACATGAGAGGCAAGAGCCAAATTTTACCATTATAGCAACGAAAGATGACATCGAAGACAAGATACCCTGTGCTCGCCTGGTTACTCTTGCCAGGATGAAGGAGCAATCTGGGCTATCGAACGCTCAAAAGCGAGCTGCGCAAATTATGAAGGACCGAATCCTGTTTACACCGCTTGCTGCAGTACAATTCCCGGAGTGGGTAATGGCCACCTTGACCAAGGCGCAGGTTGTTCAGTATCTTTCCACAGAACCTAAGAGGTTTCATCCTCACATGGTCTCGGAATTTTACGCCAGAGCTATTATTCCTGACGATCACAAGTTGTTTACGACCTCTGTGTTTGGGACTCTTATTACAGTGACCGCTGATGTCATTGAACAAAAGTTCGACCTTCGAAATTCAGGCGATCACATCTCTACTTACAAATTTGTGAATACCGAGGAGATGAAGGCACGGTGGTACTTATGGAAGCGACCAGAGGTGATGGAAGATAAGGATAATCGATGGAAGGTAGTCACTCCGATAAATCATTTCAGGGAGGACTTCAAATTCACATGATGTGTCTGACACGGTGCATGGCCTCCAGAGCTTCAAATTAAATTGGAAGCTCTGGAGGCCATGCTGAGAAAGTTGCTAGCACAGCCGAAGAAGGTGATGAGAGGGTGACTGCTGAGCTCGGTGCTAGCAGTGCGGGAGATGCTGACATTTCTACTGTTGAGGCACAACCTAGAAATACCATTCCTACCGCTGCTGAGCTGGAGCAGCCACAGCCAGAGCAGATACCCGAGGAAGAGCAAGACCAAGGATTTGTGCGTACTTGCTTTTTAGAGTCTGACTCCGATGGAGAGTCAGAAGATATCTTTGATGCTAGATTCCTTCGGAAGATTCCGTCAGGAGCCAACGAGTTGCTGAGGGTTCCATTCAATGGACTCCCTGGACGCCAATGCAACCTCCGACGAATTGAGCAATGGTGTGCTCAAGTTTCTTTCGAAGAGCAGGTAAACTCTGATTTCTTTCCATTTTCTTATGAATTGAAGAGTTTGTCACTGTGGAGATAGAGAGAGATATCGCTGAGATATTCTCTGTGGAGTTGGATGAGGGAACCAATGAAGGAGAGGTTCTCGAATGCGAGTTCAGGCATTGGAAGATGTTTGATTACATAACGCACGAGCTCTGCTTCGAGGAAAGGATGCTGCTAACAGCCAGGAAGGGACTTAATTACTAGCGCAAGGAGGAAAGATGGGAAAATGATTGGATGGACCAAGTCCCTTGCACCAAACAATTTACAAATAAACAAGTCCTGGCGCGGCTAAAAGCTATTCGCGTTCACCGCATGTTCAATCCATCCTTCTCTCTGCCCAAATCTACTTTTGCTCCAGATGGCCACTCAGATGCTAGGATTGAGCTATCTAAACGCCAGGCCCGAGCAGCTGCTGAATATCACCAAAAGAAAGAAAGACTGCTAGCCAGGATGGTGGCTGCAAAATAAGAAGAAGAGATTGTCAAGAAACAGGCCAGAGAAGATCAGCTGATTGTTCTTTTCTTGGAGGATGATATCTTGGAGATATCAAAAGCAATTCATGCTGCTGAAATGAAAGAAGCCAAGGCTTTGGAGGAAGTTTAGATGACAGAGGTAGCAGAATGGATTGCTGAGGACGATGAATACTTGAAGGCTACCGCCGATGAAGCAGAGATTGTTGATCTTGTTGAGGCTCAAGCAAAGGTTTGGAGGGCGGACCAACAAGTGCGCATTAATGAAGAGGCCGCCTACTTGAAGGAGACAACCAAAGCCTATGAACTTGCTGAAGCTCTGGAAAAGGCGTGGAATTCAGAGGAGGCCGAGTGCATAGATGCTGAAAATCTATACCTAGATGAGCAGAGCGAGTGGTATGAAGTAGAGGCTATGGATATTGAGCCTATCTCTGAAGTCCATCCATCTACTAACGGTGGAGAGCTAGTCATCATATCGTCTGCTATGTATGTTCTTCCAATAAGTTCCCCTACCTTTCAATTCTATGTTCATTCTGCTGTCCAACATGCGATCCAACATGCTCTTTCCTCCACCATTCCCCATGCTGTAAATGAGAGAGTGGCTCTGCAAGCTGCTGGCATGAGGAGGGAAGTAGAGGAGATTAGGAGTGAAGTGTCGGATGTAAGAGCAGATGTTGCTGAGGTGAAACATGATGTGTCTGGTGTGAAGATGAATATGGATGTGCTAAAAGATGAAGTCGCTGAGTCCCAGCAGCAGATGGTGCAGACTGTGAACTCTTTTTCCTCCACCTTTTTGGTTGCTATCAAAGAGGGGGAAGAAAGGAGACTTGCTAAGGAAGAGCGTAGGAGGAGCTCAAGAAGAAATAGCTAGAATTGAAAATGAAGAAGCTCGAAATGGACAACGAGAAACTTGCAAAGAAGTTGGAGCGGGAGATGGCTGAACGAGAAGCTAGCAAGGCCTATCTTGAGAAGTTCATGCAGATGATGATGAACAAATTTGATGAATATGACAAAAGGTGAAAAGCCTGCCCCCGACTCTTAAGCCTAACTTTCAAATTTTAGAAAGGTTTTCTGTAACACATTATTTTTGTCTTTTCTGGTTTCATTGTACTTGTAATGATCAATCTGTAGGGTTTTCCCGTGAACCGAATCACCAAAACCAATTTGAACCGGATCGATCTATGAATATTGTGCACAATTAAATATATAATAAACCCTAGCATGCTCCTATGAATTTAATTTTTATGATTGTGGATTTAGGAATTTACCGCAACTCTGTAGTCTCTGTACCGATCTTTTGCGTTTGAACTTCAACTTAAATTCAACCACGCAATTCGATTTTTATCTGCGGAAGTAGAAATTAGAAATCTAATTTCTAGAATAAAATCGGAATCAAAAGAAAGAAAAAGAAATCTATTGTTCTCCAGATTAGATCTTCAGATCTGTTTCCCGGTGCGTTCAGATCTACTACTGGTGAGGATTCCACAGATCTGTATTTGAGCAGGACCGGAATTCGAAAATTCTCCTCATTTTCTTCTCAAAATCGGCGCCCCTCTCTCTCTCTCTAGGTTTAGTGTTTTTCAACTGTTTTACAACTTATGAGAGAGAGTTGTCTATTTATAGACCTAGGGATGTAAACCCTAGTGGGCTCCTGGGCTCAATTCAGCGCACTTTCCTTGGGTCAGACCTGAGACCTAATGCAAATAATAAAGTGGGCCTATAAATTAATTAATTCCCATGTCCACAACCCATGACACAATTAATTAATTAATTAATATTAATTCTTTTTCAGCACAGAATTAATACTGACCTACCCCTTTATTACCACGTTATGAGAACGGGCTGCATTAATTGAGAATCCCCAAATTTAAGGTTACCGGACATCCATTAATTAATTGGAGCTTCTGACAAGCTCTAACTACAATTAATTAATATCTTATTATTCCTGAGTAGTACCACTCAATCCTTATCACTCGTGTCTGAACTTAACCAGCCTGCAGGACTTTGGCACGATGAATGTTATTGTGCTCCTCAGGGAATGTCCCCATCCTATTACTCGGATATGGTTACCTAAACCCAATCTCAGGCGGTACTACACCAACTGCTGTTACCCAAGATGCGGATATAAGAGCACGTTACTTAGGCTCTCCACCATGGCAAGTCAAAGCAACAGTCAACCCGTGCAAACCCCTGAACCTTCGTTAGGGTTTGGACTCAATCAATATCGAGATCTTGTATTCGCTGATGTCAGACAGACGAATACATCTCACTGTGGTCCATCAATACGCCACCTCTGCGTACCAGCATGTCAAGTAACCAAGAAAGATTACTAATTCCGACAATGCCGCAGCCATCCGGACAGACGTATCCTCATACGCTGTCTCGGCTGTTATCAGGTTTATGTCTCACTAGGCTAAGTGATCACACTGTCTTCTGCGATCTACAACACGCCATATGATCGTCCCTATCGGTGAGACAAGAGGATACCGTTGTTTATACATGTAAGATTGTTAACAGATAGGAGAAATAAACCGTTGTATACTCATTATAATAAATGCTTTCAGTATACAAAACCCATCAATCTCCCACTTATACTCAAAGCATAACTAAGCTATTACAGAGTATACAGTCCGTCTATCTAGTCTGCTGTCTCTTTAACCACTGTCAGTGGTCGGCATCCACCTCAGAACCAGCTCACGAAAATGTCTTTCGTGAACTTTTTGCAGCAAGCTCTTTGTAAATAGATCAGCAAGATTGTCAACAGTGTCAATCTTCTTAATTTGCACATCGCCCCTCGATACAATTAAACGTATGATATGGTACCTTCTCTCTATGTGTTTGCTTGCCCTGTGAGACTACGGTTCCTTTAAGTTTGCCACTGCACCAGAGTTATCACAATAAATTGTGATGCTCCTCGGCAAACTCGGGATCACTTCCAACTCTAAAAGGTAGTTCCTGAGCCATACCCCCTCTTTCGAGGC
>JAPKLW010000223.1:80547-124561 GCA_026898455.1 Plectranthus barbatus
TTTATGTCTCACTAGGTCAAGTGATCATACTGTCTTCTGCGATCTACAACACGCCGTATGATCGTCCCTATCGGTGAGACAAGAGGATACCATTGTTCATACATGTAAGATTGTTAACAGATAGGAGGAATAAACAGTTGTATACTCATTATAATAAATGCTTTCAGTATACAAAATCCATCACAATCATATATATGAAACTGGATCAGATTTAGACAATCTCTCATTGTCCACATTTGAATTTTTCTTGTGTCTTAGTTGATATACACTTTTCGTGTATTCAACGGAAAATTGCATGTGGATGCTAAGTCTTATATATTTTGATTAGTTGGTAAAATGCTTGTTGAATTACTTGGGTACTAGATCCTAGCATATTCCGAAGTAGCATTTTTACTTATGTTTAATCGAGAAATAATTCCCTGCACTTTGTGAGGGGGAATTTTATTAAAACCAATCCTGCTAGAACTAAGTTGGATAATCTCTTAGTTAGATTGCTAGAATAGATCTGATACTTAGAAATCTTGTAAACTCAGAAATTTTTCCTCTTAGATTCAGCAAGTGATAGTAAGCTTTGATTGCACCAAAAAGGGGGAAATTGTTGGGAATTATTCGCGAATTTCTCCCTTATGATCAAATTGTAAAATGTTTTGTTGAATCAAAGCCTTAGAAAGATTGGTCGATCACTGCTGAATTCTAGCATAGTCTAGCGACTCTTATGTAATGTTCTATTTAGGAAAAATATCGAGTTGTAATAGATTAGGAAGTGCTTGAGAAGATTGCTGAAGGATTCAGCAAATGGAATAAAGAATATCAGAATTCAAGCAACTTTGGAATGCTAGAAGAGTTCTCAGCAGATGGTAGCTGCTAGAGACATCAGCAGACGAGAATGACTGCTAGAGATGTTAGCAGTCAAGTGCTAAGAAGATTGATTTCTAAGGCGTTAGCAATCATATGCTGAAGGAAGAGACTGCTAGGAACGCTTACTCAGCAGTCGAAAGCCAAGAGATAGCAAAATGCTAAAGGACTTAGCATTTGCTAATGCTCAGGAGATTGCTAGAAGCGATAGCAATCAGGAAGCAAGATATCAAATAATAGTAGATTGCTGAAGGAGTCAGCATTCGCTAGCACTTAGCAGATTGCTAGAAGAGCTTGGCAAGCAAAGGCTTAGTAATGGTCAAAAGGTCTAGCAGAGTACTTCTAGCATTCTTCAATGAAATGCTAAGCAAGGAGATACTCAGCAAACACTTGCTAAAGACGCCCGTTCTGACAGAAGGTACAACAAAGGACGAAAGCCTTACCCAAAGTAGGTAAAAAGACACTGTACCACGCCGGAAAGGATGGTAAAGCAAGAAGCTATCTTGGACGGGGAAGACCGTTGTGTCTAACAGGTCAGGAGATTCAAAGTTTGAATCTCCAGATATAAAAGAGAAGTCCAACAGAGAGAGAGACACAACTACTGCTCATACTTGCACATTCAAACACTCAGAATGAACGAAAAGCGAAAAGATATTCCTTTGACAAAAGCGAACAAAGCAAAAGAGAGAGTAGTCAGTTGAGAGCTCATAAAGAGAAGTATTCAAAGCTCTCAACAACCATAGTGTCCCCCATTGAATATCTGACACTATCTTGAAGAGATTCCTTGACTTCGTTCAGGAATCTAATCATTGGGATACCTTCCATCCTAGGAAGCATCCTACAGTCACATCTCTGAAAAGGGATTGACTCCGACGGGCTGTTGCCAAAACCAGACAAAGTTCAGGATAGAACAATAAAACCTCCATTACAGCGAATGACAAGTTTTACGTAGGTGCGCCCTTGACTTGGCCGGAGCTGCTGACTGAAAGATTGAAGCATCGGAGGATAGCTTTGTAGTGGCTAGGTCGAAAGCTCACTACCTGTTACAAGTGTTCGGCGATTCCTTGTACTTCAAATATCTTTTTAGTGAAATTCTCAGCGATACGGCTGAGGAGTGGACGTAGATCTGTTAGATTGAACCACTATAAATCTTGTGTGTTCATTACTGTTTTATTACTTACTGTTTGATTGTTGTGATTTGAAACCTAGCAACGACAGTTGCTAGAGTATCTACCTGTAAGAAACCCTAACTACAACTCTGAGCTAAACATTTTTGACAAGAACTTAAGTGCAAGATAATCATTAATCTTCCGCTGCATTCGTATGTTAGTTGTTTGCTATTCACCACGACGACTCTGATTTGGGACCAACAACCAGTTTTTCGAGCTGATTTCTAATATGTTACAACTTAATAAACCTATACAAAATTATATATGTGGAATTACTCTAACTTATAAGTCTAATTTAGTTAATTCTATATATATAACTGACAACTGAGTTGGTTTGGTATATAAAATTAACTATAAATTATCCTAGCAAATCACAATTATCACTCCCCTCAAGCTATTTAAAGCTTTTGTCACGCATGAATTATCTTACTATAAAGTTTCGTATAGTTTGAATCCTTAATTGCTTCCTCAAAGATATTACGTAGACTTAATATATAGATAATTGGGTTTCTTACATTTGCAAGCTAGTGAGATAGAGAAATAGGTGCCAAAACGAAATTTTACCAACTGATAGGATGTTAGGAGTCACTTATACATCAAGTGATGCTGACTACTAATTGAGTAGCAAAATTGTAGTGTTTATATTATATCAATAGTTTTTTATTCGAATATTTATCTTTGTGTTATATATATTTAAGTTTATTTCAAGTTGGATATGTTGTTGCTATTTGCCCATTATACTAGTGAAGCTATAGGCTGCTAGCCTGCAACTGAGTTTAGTAAAAAAAATCATAAGATTTACAAGCGAATTCAAGCTTACTCGATAATGAATCAATGATACATCGAAAGGATGAAGGGGTGATGAAAATACCTTACCTTTTATTAAAAGATCATGAGTTCGAGTTCCCTAAAATATTTGAATGTGGGAATTTAAATTTAATGTATTATATTGATAAACCTTGTGAATTTTCTGAAGATTGGGTTGTCATTCTTCACTTATCTTTAGGAGCAATGTTTTCCGAGAAAAAAAAAAAGAAAAACTTAAATTTAAACCCTAGACTATGAATTCATATTTTGTTCTTTCATTATAGGTAAAGCACCCTCATGAAGGAAGATATAAACAATATAACTTTCATAAGTCGCAATATTTTAAGGGTTGGAGAATATGCCACGTGAGATAAGAATGAATAATTCATAATTATAATTTGTATTTGTATAAAATTTCAATTTTTTATTTATAAAAGTTAGTTAAAGTACAATATTATACTTAATCATTAATTTAATAATTATTATTATTTAAATTAGTAATTATAATATCAAATGGAACACTATGGTGAAATGGATTAGAAAGAATAGATGAAAAAAATGAACCCAAATTTTACACTTTCCCCTGCGTGAGTCCATTGATTTTGGATTTTTTATGGATCCAAGGCATGTTATGGTTATAAAAATCACTAGGCGAAAGTTAGACGCTCGAGTTGAGTCTAACACCTAAATAGTTTAGGGGGTTAGACATTTTCTAAGCCATAGTTAACAGTAAACTAATTTTTTATATTTAATATTTATAATATATATTTATCAATAAATAAAAATTAAAATTATATAAATTTTAACTATTTATTTAAATAAATTTCAAACTTATTGTTAAAAAGGTTGCTTTATTAAACCTTATTTTCTAAAGTTTGTAGATTAAACACCAACGTCCATAGTTTAGATACCAAGCTCTTATTATCTTGGAGGATACCATATCGTAAATCTTATTTTGTAAAGCATACTCCCTCGGTCTCATTTAAATTGACCCACTTTATGAACTGGGTGTTCCAACCGAATTAACTCATTTCTAAAAATGACAACTATTCTCACTCAACAATAAAATATTAAGTCCAATTACACAGGCAATCCTTAATTTTCGTGCTGAAAAGAAAAATGATTAATTCACTTGGGACTGAGGAAGTATCATTTTTCATGTTTGATTCTTTTTAACTTGTATTGTATGCAAAAAGCACGATTTGTCTACTAAATAAACAATGTGTATCATAAGTCTAACAAATATGATTTTTGAATTTAACAAACATGACCTATGAACCAAATAAACGTAACAAAATATACATTTTGTAAAGTAGGATCCACGAAACGATCTTGTACAAATTTTTACGTTATTTTTATTATATCACTAAAAACATGTAATTACGAAAAAAGTAAACAGTGAAATATGGTATATATAGTATATAGATATAGTAAGTGAGTCGGATGTTGTTGTTCAAGAGTTGAAAATTATACCCGAATGGTTTTGTAATAAGAAAAGCTCTAGATTTATTACTTTGTGACGATGCAGATAACAAAAGCCATTTTGTGACAGTTGATGATGCCTATTAAATTCTTTAACCTACTTTTTTTCTACGACTTGGAATTCTCTACCACGTTTGCATTTAAATCTTAACTCCCCCCTCCAACTCAACACAAACTAAAATTAAAATAATAAATAATATAGATAAATAAAAACTCAACTCCCTCTCAGTCTCTCCCTAAATAATATAAATTATAAACTACCACCATCATCACACTCCAGCGGTTCACTTCGCATTCAATAACTTGTTTCAGACATTCATTCAGAAACATATAACTTGTAGAGAGAGAGAGAGAGAGAGCTTTGTAATGGAGACTACAGTAGACAAGTCCCTCCATCTCACAATTCTTAAAACTCACAAGCTCTTCTTTGTCTCCCAAATCACGCTAAGGGTTTTCGCCGCCGCCGCAACACTCGCCGCCGCATGGATTATGCTCTCCGCCAAACAGACCACCGTCGTTTTCAGCATCCAAGTCGAGGCCCGATACACCTACTCTTCAGCTTTCAAGTAACATCCAACTTTTTTCTTCTCCCTTTCGCATTAATCTCTTTACAAACTAATAATTTCTTCTTTTTTTTTTTTTTGGTGAATATATTCAGATTCTTTGCATACGAGAATCTCATCGTCTGCGGCTTCACAATCCTCGCACTGTTTCTTGCCTTCATCCTCAACAAGGCGGTGGATTCAACCCACTATTTCTACTTGTTCCTACATGATTTGGTACCGCTCAAACTCAACATAATTTATGATAATTTAGTTCCAGCTAGATATCAAGATTTATGTATTTAATTAGAGTGTGATTATATTAATCCCGCGGGCCGACAGATGATGACGGTGCTGCTGATGGCGGGATGCGCCGCCGCGACCGCCGTGGGGTACGTGGGGAAATACGGCAACAGCCACGCTGGCTGGGGGGCAATCTGCGGCTACTTCGCCGGATTCTGCCACAAGGCCACCGCCGCTTTTTCCATTTCGTATTTGG
The DNA here is from genome assembly GCA_026898455.1 of Plectranthus barbatus. Lineage (NCBI taxonomy): Eukaryota > Viridiplantae > Streptophyta > Magnoliopsida > Lamiales > Lamiaceae > Plectranthus > Plectranthus barbatus. Next base: position 85,902 of record JAPKLW010000223.1, read on the forward strand.
CTCTTGCTGTCTACCTCATTCTCACAGTCATCTCCGCAAACAAATCGCGCCAAATCGTCGTTTAATCCAGGATTACATACGTAATTAATATGATGTATTTGCTAATTAAACTTCAAAACTAGTGAGTAGAATTATATGTAGGTAGTTTGTGTTGTTAAATTAAATTCACTTTGTGCTGTCATTTTCTTTATTTTACCTTAATTTCATGTGGGCCTACTCCAACTATTTCCAACCTATTCGATTTTTTAGTAGAATACATTTATTTAAATTTTACATTGTGTATTAATATAATTATGAACATATAATTTATTAGACATGGAAAAAAGAAAGTTTTAACTTTTAATCACTTTTACCGTGGTGCAAGTTAGAAACCTGCTCCTTTCAATTAAGATTTATCTCTTAAAATACATTTTAATGATGAATTACAAGATCAATTAATAATTAGTTATCGAAATTGATCCTTCTTCCTTTTCTCCATTAAAAAAACATTCAGTAATGCGTGATTGCCAATTTTGATATTGAATTTTCTGATTGTGTATTTAATTAATGCCATATATCCAAAGAGGACTTGTAGAATTTGATATTTTAGGAGGATGGTAGTCAAATTGAGCACATAAAGAAATGTGAGAAACCACTTTTTTATTAAAAATATATTATCATCTTCATAAAAAAAGTATTTTTAATTATGAGTTGCGTCGTCACATGATAGTAAAACAAAATACTAATGCATCATGTTAATCATTAGAGTTTAATAAGATATATTATAAAGGATATAAACCACACATGCATGTGTTAATAGAGTTTTTTCAGTTAAATATTGTACGTACTAAATTGAATATTTCAACTATTTTAAACTATGTCGATAAATATAGCATCATTTATTTAAATGGAAAGCTGACTAACCTTGCCGATTATCCATGTTACTAGGCAAAAACTACGTACACTTTATTTACTGATTATGCATATATTTTCAAAAATAGTACAATGCATATTTTAATTGACTAGTTTAAACTAACCATTTTTTATTGGGTAGTTATGTTTATTTATCCCAAACTTTTACAATTTATGAAATTCTATCTCACTCTTTTAATTTTATGGAATTTTATCCAACATTATTTTCTATTATGTAATTTCATCCCAATTTGCCACATCATATATTAATTGCCATATCATTCTTCCACATTAGCTATTAGGGCTGATGTGGATGAGTGATGTGTTATTTAATTTTTTTAATTTGTATATTTAATAAAAAAAATTATTTTTGTAAGTTAGTAAATTGATCTTTTATTTATTTTTTAATTAGGAAATAAAAAAATTGATAAAAAATATATTAACCAATTAGTTGTTATTATATATATTCATTATTAGTTGTTATTATTAATAAATTTAAATACAATTATCAAATGTATTATTCATTAGTTATTATTAATCAATTTTAACCAATGTTTAGAAAAATAATTGAATTACATTAATCATAAATCTTAAATAAAAAATAAATTAAATTTAAAATATTATTTAATAATAATTAAATAATGATTATTATATAATAGTAGTTATATAATAAAATTGGATAAATTGCCGGGTCGCCGATTCTTATTTAAATTGTCAAAATGTTTGGCGGAATCTAAAATCAATTTTTATTCTTTTCTGAACTAAAATACTTAATCAATTCAAGTATCTACCTATTTTGAGTTGTATTATTTGTCTCTGAAGAAAGCTTAATAAAAAAAATTATTAAATATATAACTAAAAGTATAAAAGGTTAAAATTATGTGATGGTGCCGTGCATTTTATTCAGAGATTTTTTAAAAATGATGGAGCATTAACTATTCATAATTTATAATTTTATGTATTTCAACTTATCCAAACATACTCAATTTCAAATAGATTTATCGAGTGTATAATAAAATTAGCAGACTTAGATATGTGTCATTTATAATTGCTTGACTAAAAAAAATAATTAATTAAAATAATAATGATTATTATATAATAAAATTAATATTTTAAACTTAATTTATATATAAGATTTATGATTATTTTAATTCAATTATATTGCAAAATATTGATTAATAATTGTAATTAAGTTTAATATGTGTTGGGTTTCATCAAATTTTCTATTTCCTAAATGAAAAAAATAAAAAATCTATTTTAATTAAAAAACTAACTTATAAAAATAAATTTTATTTTTTATTAACAATATCAATTAAAAAAAGTAATTAAATTCCACATCATCTATTCATGTCAGCCCTAATTACTAATGTGAAAGAATGATATGACAATTAATTTTGATGTGATAAATTGGGATGAAATTACATAATAGAAATAATGTAAGATAGAATTTCATAAAATTAAAAGAGTGAGATAGAATTCCATAAATTATAAAAGTATAGAATAGATAACATAATTACTTTTTTATTCGCGTAGTACGTGGAGTAATAGTTTAAGACAAAAACAATTTCTTAGTTCTAGAATAGCGAGCTAGCACTCCAACTTTTCATGTCACTAACGAAAATAAATATATACCAATAAATAATTAATCCAGAAACCAGATTTTAGATAAAAATAAAAAATTAAGAGTTACACACCTGTAATGTAACTGTAAGTCCTTTTATTATTACATAAATTTTGAAAAGATATTGACAATTTATATTATTTTTTAAAATTTATGCTTAGTTTATTAGTTCGTTAATAACGTATAATTATTTCTAATTACGCGAATTCAATTAACTTTTCATTATAACAAAACTCGATTTAAAGTTCTATAATTTAGAAGATTTTAAATATTTAATTATAGATATATTGCATTGTTGGTCCCCGGTGATGAGAGAAAATTTGCACAACGGAAGATTGGAACGTTTTACATTACGGTGGGCTTCCAAGCTGGTTGTTTTGTACGAGCTTGAGTTCAGAAAAATGGCTATTTGGCAGGTCGGGATATTACTTAATTAGATTACAAGTAATACTCCAACACTTGATGCGTTGGGTTTTAAATTCAATGCAGGAAGCTTGAAGAAAACAGTAAATAACGCAAGGACCTTTAGAGGTTCGGATCAAACCGTCTTGCATCCTCTCTTCAGACGCGCAGTATGAAAACACTAAATTGTTGCAATTACAAAGAAGTTAACTGATTGGGAGAGATATTGCTCGATTAATCAAATGGCGAGAAAAATACAGTTTACGCAAAGCGTGTAATAAGTTGAGGTTCGGGGCCCAAAGAACCAAGGAGTAATAACAAAAAATGATACGAAAATAACAAGTATAAAAATATAAATAAATTTTTGAAAGCAAATAAATGAGGTAAATGGCTGTTTATTAGACAAGAAAAGTAGGTGCACAATATACATTAAGTGGTAGTAGGAGCTGGAACAAGTAGTAGCTACCACAACAGGGTTTCAGCTAAGCAAATACGCGTTCATGTGTGCAAAAAATGAATAGAATCAAAAAATGACGAGGTTCCCCCTATTTATGACCATAGGGGGCCCAAATACAAGACCCCTAACGTTCTAAACCCTACCAACCATGCTCCCCATGATATTAGGGGTGGTTGGAGCTGATTCCGTGAAGATAGGGGCTGCTGCAACTATTGACGACTTTCTCGCAACTGCTCTGCCTTATCCACCAGCTACAACCTCGATGACCTTATCCAGAGACCACCTTTAGACGACCTCCTTTGAGGAGGTGCACTTGACGACCTCGCACTTGACGACCTCCTTGAGGAAGTCTCCTTTGGTGACCTTCTTCGGAGACCTGCTCTTTCGACCTGTTGGGAATGACCTCCTTGAGGTGACCAGTTGAAGTTGTTCTTAAGATCAACTGGAGTTGACCTCCCTTAAAGATCTTCTTTTAGGAGATCTCTTTCAAGTAGCAGCTCGAATGGACCCCTATCGGTTGTGACCAACTTCTTCTAGCTGCTGCATATCGCTCCTACTTGAGCTCGACCTGTGTTTGGGATTAACTACTAAGGATAAAATATTACAAGGGACAGTGTTTGGGATAAATTGGCTAACAAAGATGGCCTAAGATCATTTTCTATCATTGTGCACACTATGCAGTCTCAAAACAGAACAAAAGCAAGTTCTAGAGAAACGAAAACATAAATGCGAATCTCACATGAACAAATATAAGGCTCAAATCTCACTTGGGTTCAAAAATTCTTCCTTAGACAATTTCAATCCACTCAAACATCATGCAAGTGTAAGTTTCACCCTATCATGCAGTATTCTACATTCATGGGCAAATCAACCACAATTGAAATCAATTCAACTAATCACAGATCGATTCCAAACGTTGCATATAATGCTAGAGGATTATATTACTCAATAAAAATTTTCCTCACATTTTATCCATATTTTTTTCTAGGAAAAAATTAAATAAACACACCAAATCAAATAAATGCAATATAAAAATAAAGAAAGTAAAGGAGAGAAAGTTCGAATTTCTTGTCCACATCCCCCAAACTTATTTTGAACTCGGAGAGTAATAAAAAATTTGAAAATCAGACAAGAAACAGAACAAATACCTGACTGTTGATCTCAGACATCAACTTTTTATCCACCGGAGGAATCAGCGCTGCGCGACAAATAAATTGGTGATTCTGGCACTCTATGTCGATTGACAGGGGCCCTGTCGATCGACATAGAGCCTTCTGTCGACTTGCTCTGTGCTGACCTCTGTGTCGATCGACAGGGGTCCTGTCGATCGAAACAGAGGTCGATCCTCCAATGTTCAATTTTTTCCTTTTTTTTCGAAAATAACATAAAGTAAATGCAAAACAAAAATTTGAAAACAAAGTCAAACACACCAACGGAAAAAAACAAAAATTGAAACGGAAATTGAAATGAAAGCATGTAAAAGTTGGGTTACCTCCCAACAAGTGCTTTAGTTAACGTCATAGCTCGACGAAACCTCTTTTTCAGAACCAGAGTGGGCTAGAACACACTCGCCTTCCTTGGGCATCGACCATGTAGACCCACCGATCTTGGATGACAGTAGTGAGCTCGGGAAGAGACGGTGTAATTGACAGTTTTGCCAACTCGTTCCTCGCTCCCATCTTTGAGCGGCTTGGTCTTCTTTGAACTCCTCACTTGCTTCTTCTTCTTCTTCCTCATCTGCTTCCTCTCGGGATGTGATTCTGAAGCATTCAGATTGTTGCCGGCTTGTGTCGAGCTTGAATGTGATCCTTTTCTCATTTGCTCGAAGCGTGATCTCTCCACCACGGCAATCAATCAGAGCAGCACTAGTGTCCAAGAATTCCCTTCCCAAGATGAGGGGTGTGCTGCCATCTTCCTTCATGTCCAAGACTACAAAACCTGCAGGAAAAATTAGATGACCCACACGAATGAGAACATCCTCAATTATACATTTGGGGCGAGACACAGATCGGTCTGCCATCTGCAAAGTGATTGTAGTCAGCCTTAACTCTCCAATCTTGAGGCGCTGGAAGATAGAGAAGGGAATCAGGTTGATGCTGGCACCAGTGTCGCACAACACCTTCTCGAACTTGACTCCCCTGATCTCAACTAGGATGGTGAAACATCATGGATCACTTCTTTTGACTGGAAGTTTCTTCTGTAGAACCATGTTGCACTGCTCATGAAGCTTCACAGTTGCATTCTCCACAAAATGTTTCTTCTCGCTCATCAGCTTGCGGAGATACTTCATGTAACCTGGAATTTCAGAAAGAGCTTCAATTAGAGGCACATTAATACTTACCTTCTTCAAGTTCTCGACAAAGCGAGAGAACTTGGAATCCTCTTTCTGCATGGCGAATCTCTGAGGAAACAGCATCGGGGGTGCCTTGGTAGCTTTGGAAGTGGACGAATGATGCTGCAGATGTGGTTATGTCGATTGGCCTGGTTTCTGGACTACCTGTCGATCGACAGGGGGTGTGTCAGTCGACACACCCTCTGTAGTGTTGTCGATCTCCTCCTCTTAGTCTGTGTCGACTGCCTCATCTGGGCCTCTGTGTCGATTGATAGGGGTCCTGTCGATCGAAACAGAGGTCGGCTCTGCTGAGTCTGCTTCCTTTCCCCCCCAAACTTGTTTTGGGGCATGCTCGGACATGTGTAGCTCTTTCCAGACCTCAACTTCACAGCCTTGCAATCTTTTTGGTTCTTGGGATTTGTCTCAGTGGTGCTCGGCAGCTTTCCTGGAGTATGTTGCATCCCGATAGTGGTGGCAATTTGGCTCACTTGAGTCTCAATGATCTTGACGTGCTTGCCGAGCAGATCCACCTTGGTATTGACTCCTTCCACTTCTTTCTCGATTTTCCCCATTCTGTGGTCTGAAGCTTTGATAAAATTCTTGAGCACCTCTTCATGGGTTTCCTTCTTCTTTTCCACCACTTCACCATCTTGCACCTCGAAGTCTGGAGGTGGTTGCTCGGCGGCATTCGGCTGAGAGTATGAAAATCCAGGGTGGGGTCTCGGGTGGTAATGTTGATATCCCCTTGCCAGTATTGGTTCTGGTAACCTCCTCGATGCATGAAGTTCACATCGGCGATGGGGTCAACCTGTGCAACAGAAACACAAGTAGCATTAGAAGTTAGTTTTTGTACCTCCCCGGTCAGTCTCTCGACTTCCTTCTTCAGCTTGTCATCCTCCTTTGCCTCAACAGCTCGGATCTGTGGCCTCCTTGGGTTCCCCCATTGTTGATCATGTAAGGCCATCTTCTTGAACAGCTTTAGGGCCTTTTCTGGTGACTTGCTCATCAATGATCCACCGGCTGCATAGTCCACTGACTTTTGCTTTCCTCCGTCAATCCTCTGTAGAAAATATGAGCCTGCTCCTCGGTGACCACTCCATAGCCCGGGCAACTCCTCAGTAGCTCATTGAACCTGGTCCACGCCTCAAAGAGAGTCTCATCCATCCTTTGGTGGAACTGCAGGATCTCCATCTTTCTCTGAATAATCACTGACGGCGGGATGATAAGCTCATTATTTTACTCGCTTATCTATATTATTTTCTAATATTCTATGTATTTTTATGGAATTTATATATATATATATATATATATATATATATATATATATTATGCATGAGTCTATATTGGGTGGTATTATGTGTGATGTGGTGTGTTTCTACAGGTTATAGGCCAAATTCACTGGAAAACCATTCCGAAAGCAGTGACATGCAAGAGTAGCAGTGAAAAGTTCTTCCACTTGATTAATTCGGGCTATTGGCACATGGCAATGGATAGAGCTTAAAGTTAGCTTTCCAACGCAACTTGAATCGGGTCAATCGGAGTTCGGGAGAGGAAGTTATGGCCAAAACCGTGAGACCGCGCAGAAGGGGCGAGACAGGACCACATCGATCGACGTGGAATCTACATTGATCGACGTGGACATTTCACGTCGATCGACGCAAATCTGCTTGCGCAAAAATTTAATTAAACTCGAATTATATCATATCTTCAGCCCTAGATTTGATAGGATACACATCCACCTCTATAAATAGCCTAGTAAATTCGACTTTTTCGGCAACCCTTTCATATTTTTCGTACCTCTGATCATATTTTCATTCTGCAATTTAGTTTTTAGAGTTTGAGAGTTGGGAAACACGAAACCCTTTATTTTTATTGTAAGTTCTTTACTTTTATGCAATTTAATATGTTTTCTTTTGGATTTCTATCTGCGATGAGTGACTAGAAACCCCAGCGGGTTCTAGGGTTTGATATTATTATGGATGCATGTTAGGATTAATTAATTAGGTTCATGATTCCTGTGTTTATTTTATAATTTTAGATTAATTTAAGAACCGAAAGGTGACGATTAATTTAGATTTCTAGCTATTGATAGATGGACCGAAAGGTGAATATTGATAGTGGGATTAGGAATGCATGACACACTCTATATTGTCCAATGAGATGTATTAGACTGTAGTAATTGAATTGATTTGCTTATCAGATTTACTAATTTGGTGTTCTTGAGACCGAACGGAGATAGTCACTAATTAGTAATCTTGGTTATATTTGCCCAACCAAGGAAATATAGCATTATTGCAGTATTCCACCTGTTAAATTAATTGGTTACTACATGTTATCCATAATAAGATTTCTTCCCTAGAATCTGTGTTACCTTTAAATTTGATTTCAAAAAATTCTTTAATTTTCAGTATTGTCATCTTTATTTTCCAAATCAAAACCCTGATTTTCTGTTTCCTCAAACAATGAATCTTATGATCATAGTTAGTACATAGGATAATTTCGTTATACAATTCCCCTGGATTCGATAACCTTAGGGTTCTTTATAAATTTATTTGCCACTGTTACTACAATTTATCTGTAGATTTTATAGTGATTTAATTGGCGCTGTTGTCGGGGAGTTGTTAGATTTTATCTTGTTACTAGTTCGTTCTAGGATTTACTGGATTGAGTTTTATTTTTCTATACGCGTGCGTGTGTGAGTTTTCATGTCTTCATCCCACGTCGATTGACGCCCGTTTGCATCGATCGACGTCGATCATTTTTGCTGCATCGATCGATGCACACCTTACATCGACCGACACTGACCACTCTCTTGCATCGATCGACGTGGAATCCATGTCGATCAATGCCGAACTGATATCTACCTATTTTTTGCACAGGTGCATGAACACACGAGCCAAAGGAAAAACACTCGAGGCTTTTGTCCCTGAAATTGAAGCAACCTGCAGGAAAATCAAAAAGAAAAGAAAAGAAAAGACAAACAAAGAGAGATGACAGAAAATCCTGAAGCACCTCTGCAAAATATGACTCCCGAGGAGCAGAGGCAATTTGTGAATGAAGTACAGCAGCTGACAGCACAACTACAAGCAGCCCAGGCTACTCAGGCAGAACAAGTTGCAAGACTGGCAAAGTTGAACAACAGGCAGATTGTGGTTCCACAAAGGTCCATCTTGGATTGATTTCTTCCACAGCAAGCGGAGGCTGGATTCAGAGTTAGCATCGATGCCAACAACTTTGAGCTACACACAGGCCTTATTCAGATGGTGCAGCAAAATCAGTTTGCGGGGAGAGTTGTAGAAGATCCATATGCCCACCTCAACCAATTCTTTGAGGTGTGTGACATTTTGAAGCAGAATGGAGTAACCCAGGATGTAATCAGGATGAGACTGTTCTCGTTCTCACTCAGAGGCGCGGTCTTGGTTTGCCGGATTGGATAAGAGTTTGATAGGGACATGGGAGGAGCTTCGATTAGAATTCCTCACCAACTACTTCCCGTCGACCCTACTGCTGAAGAGGAAAGCTGCTATCACTCATTTTAAACAGATGTATGATGAATCATTACATGAGGCCTGGAAGAGGTACAAGGACCTCCTACGGCTCTGTCCTGGGCATGGGATTGATTTAGAGATGCAGGTCTGTCTTTTCTACGAAGGGCTGACTCCACACATGAAGGAGTTGGTTCATGCATCTGTTGGGGGAATCCTAATGAAGAAGAGTGGAGTCGAGAGAATGAGACTCCTGGCAGATATGGCTCTGAATAACCATCAATGGCCGACAAAGAGGCAGCTACCAGTCAAAGCAGTTGAGACAAAACCAGAATTCGACGTGGTTGCTGAGATGAAAAAGCTCCGGGAAGACAATGCAAAATTGGAAGCAGCAAAAGCCACAAATACCACCGCTACAGAGCCAAGCATGGCCATAGTACCCGTGGAGGCTGACTACATCAATCGGGGGGGCGAGCAGCTCATATGGAGCTGCTGGAGCAGAAGTAAACTATATTGGAGGTGGTTATCAGAATAACTACCTAGGAGGCAATCAGGGGTATCATTACAAACATGGGAGAACTCACCCTGGTTTTGCATATTCTAACCCCTCTGCAGCAGAGCACCCTCCACCCGGTTTTGATGTAGGTACTGGAGGAGAGATTGTCGAAAGAAAGAAGTCTGTGCTGGAGGAGACGCTCGAGAAATTCATCAAGAGCTCTAATAATCGGTTTGTGAAAGTAGAAACCGAGGTTTTGTATACTGAAAGCATTTATTATAATGAGTATACGACGGTTTATTTCTCCTATCTGTCAAACAATCTTACATGTATGTAACAATGGTATCCTCTTGTCTCACCGATAGGGACGATCATACGGCGTGTTGTAGATCGCAGAAGAAAGTATGATCACTTGACCTAGTGAGACATAAACCTGATCACAGCCGAGACAGCATATGAGGATACGTCTGTCCGAATGGTTGCGGCATTGTCAGAATAAGTAGTCTGTCTTGGTTACTTGACATGCTGGTACGCAGGGGTGGCGTATTGATGGACCGCAGTGAGATGCATTCGTCTGTCTGACATCAGCGAATACAAGATCTCATTATATTGATTGAGTCCAAACCCTAACGAAGGTTCAGGGGTTTGCACGGGTTAACTGTTTCTTTGACTTGCCATGGTGGAGAGCCTGAGTAATGTGCTCGTATATCCGCATCTTGGCTAACAGCAGTTCGTGTAGTACCACCTAAGACTGGGTTTAGGTAACCATATCCGTGTAATAGGATGGGGACATTCCCTGAGGAGCTCAATGACATCCATCGTGCGAAAGTCCTGCAGGCTGATTAAGTTCAGGCACGAGTGATAAGGATTGAGTGGTACTACTCAGGAATAATAAGATATTAATTAATTGTATTTAGAGCTTGTCAGAGGCTCCGATTAATTAATGAATGTCCGGTAACCTTAAATATGGGGATTCTCAATTAATGCAGCTCGTTCTCATAACGTGGTAATAAAGGGGTAGGTCAGTATTAATTCCGTGGTGAAAAAGAGTTAATATTAATTAATTAATTATGTCATGGGTTGTGGACATGGAAATTAATTAATTATAGGCCCACTTTATTATTTGCATTAGGTCCGAGGTCTGGCCCAAGTAATATATGCTGAATGGAGCCCAGTAGCCCATTAGGGATAAAACCCTAGGTCTATAAATAGACCCCTCTCTCTCTGAAACCCTAGCCACCTTGATCATAATTCAATTCAGTCAAAACCCTAGGGAGAGAGAGAGTTGGGCGGCATCAACTGTAGAGGGAGGAGAAGAGTTTTTCACCTCTGGCCTACATCACAGATTTGTGGAATCCTCACCAGTAGCAGATCTGAACAGCATTGGGACACAGCCCTGAAGATCTAATCTGGAGAACAAATTTCTCGTTTCTTCTCTTTTATTTTCAATTTTAATCTAGAAATTAGATATCTAATTTTGGTTTCCCCGGATTAAATTGAATCGCGTGGTTGAATTGAAGTTGGAAATTCAAACGCGAAAGATCGGATCAGACTCTACCGAATAACGGTAAATTCCTCAATCCACAATTCTGAGAATTAAATTCATAGGAGCATGCTAGGTTTTATTGTAAAATTAATCATGCACAATATCCATAAATCGACCCGGTTCAATTGGTTTTAGTGATTCGGTTCACGGGAAAACCCTACAATTGGTATCAGAGCCAGGTTTCTGATTTATGGCACTTTTGTGCATAATTAAATTCAATATACATGTATGAATTTATTTATTTCGTGGATGGTTTTTGTTCCTCGTGGCAACCCGCGTAATTCAGCCCGCGGTGGTTTATCCGTGTAGGGCTGAATTAGTTTTGTAAAATCACGAGAAAAATCGTGATTAGTGTAGATTTGAAAATTATAATAGAATAGATTATTCTGTAATTTTTATTTTCAAATTTGTAATTGAACGGGTCGAGGACGAAGAACGGAGATGGAGCCGGCGAAGGGCGGCGCAAGGCCGCACACGTCGCGGGCACCGGCGGCCGAGGGCGTAGATGCGCAACGCGCGCGTGGCGGCGGCGGGTGGCGGTGCTGGCGGCGGCTCTGTCGTTGTCGGTGGCTGCTGTCCCATCGCGGTGGCTCGTGTTTTGGTGGTTTGTGCAATCCTGTGTAAACCCTAGGGTTTGCATTAGGGTTAGGGCAAATCATCAGATCACAAATGCCTAAATCCCAAAAGATTTGGTGGTTGAAGATTTGAAGGCCCTGGAAGATTTAAAAAATTTTGAAAAGATTTGGACTTATGCAAATAGATTCAAAATTCAAATTGTAATAGATAGAATTTATTTTTCTATTTTGTGGGGCCACGAGGAATTTTTGTTTGCCTTAATTGTCCTCGTATGATATGTGATTTATTTATGTGCGCAATTAAGCATGTGTAGATAATAGAAAAAACATGATTTATCGCTTTTATTATTTACAGCTTTCCAAGCATGCTTATGTGATTAATTTCTTTTGTTCGATTATATTTTGGGAATTTTTGGGCTTGTTTAATTACATGCAAAAATTTGGAAAATATAATAACAAAGAAATTATATGTGCGCATATAAGAAACCTTTTAAAAGAAAAATACTAAGCATATTTTTTAATTAAAATCAATAGACCTCCACAAAGCGGTCCTAGGCTGTAAGTGTATCTCTCGTTCTAGTAAACGTCTACGAGTGTAGCTTGCTAGTTCCTAGAGGTGCATGGGTACGGTTATTGGGATTTCTAGACAAACAATTTAAATCATGTGAATAGTGGGAGGGTTTTGCATTAACGTCTACGAGTGTAGCTTGCGTAGATCTCTTTCACAAGTATTCTAGGATTGATTTAAATTATAGATAACAAAAGCTTTAAGGGCTGTGCGGTATGGTTACGTGCCATGCTAAACTGTCTCTTTTGGCCGGAGTTAAATTTGTGGTTAATGGCTTAGAAGCATTTTAGAATATAATGCAAGAATTGCATCCCTGTACTTGAGAGATGGCTTGGTCTAAGGTTTTCACTAATTATTAATTTCTAGTGTCAAAAGCTTCCTGACACGGTAGTGAAATTAAATGGATTGGGGCTTAAAACCCGCAGTTCTAGTTGAGGGTGACATCGTAAATGTCTACGAGTGTAGCTTGTGGTGGGAACTCTTGGGCAATTAGTGGAAAACATTTGTATTTGATTTATTAAAAGGTTTTCAATGCATTTGTTTTCGAAGTTCTACATGTATATTCTTATTTAAGATTCTTTATTGTTTCAGATATGTCCATGTCTAATGTCATCAATATTCTCGCACAAAACACTTTAACTGGTCCAAACTTCCTGGAATGGAAACGCAATCTCGAATACCTCCTGATTACAGAAGAACATATGTTCGTTCTGCAAGTACTTCGTCCCGAAGTGCCAACTGCTGAATCCAGTCAAATGGATATAGACTTTTACAACAAGTGGGAGAAATCGAATAATGTAGTCAAGTGCTACATGATGACCACTATGTCGAAAGTCTTACAGCAGCAACATCAGCACCATAGGGACGCCTATGACATCATGACGAGTCTGGAGGCGACCTATGGGGAAACTGATAGAGCCATCATGTTCAATCTCATGAGGGAAATCGTGAGTAAGAAAATGACTAATGGCACCTCAGTGAGAGAGCACGTAGTTACCATGACTCACCTCATGGATGAGCTAATTGTGCATGGTGGAGGTATCGATGTTGAGGCTAAGGTCGATATCATACTGAACTCTCTACCCAAGTCCTTTGAGAGTTTTAGGCTGAATGTTGTCATGAACAAGAAAGAGTATACTCTTAACGAGTTACTCAATGACTTGATGGCAGCAAAATCAGTCATGAACCCTCAGAAGGTTGCCTTGGCTACTTCTGGTAATCTCTCTGTTGTACCGAAAAGTATGAAGTGAAAAAAAGGGATTAAGAAGTGGGCCAAGAAGACACCTGTGAAGGATGGTGGGGCTGGGAAAAAGCCTAAAGTGGCGACTAAAAGGGACAAGTGCTTCAGGTGTGGTAAGAAAGGACATTGGATGAAAGATTGTCAAGCCAACAAAGCTAGACAAGGTATGCCATTTTGCATGTATAACTGCAAGCATGATTAGAGTCTGTTGTTGCTCTTCCAGAGCTGTAAGCGTTGACTTGTTGATCATGTTGTTGTACTTTGCAGGGGACCGTGCCGATAAGGCTGGTGAGGGATGGCAAGAAGATACCAAACTGGATGAAGGCAACGTTTTATGACGGAGCTTCATGGAGTTTTTTCTTTTCTTTATGTTTTGATGAACTAAGTACATTTAAGAGTTTTTTTGTGGGCCGTGGTTTATCGGCAGGACAAATTTTATCAACTTTCTATGAATGTGTGTTATTTATGATTTCAATCATTGGCGATAACAATTTCATTCATTATGTAATGTTGATTTATACTCTTTATGTTATTTCGATCAAATATGTCCTTTATATTGCATGTAATTCATCCGTAATTGATAATCCTATGAAGAGAAAACTTACTTCTTCTGATGAGGATCTTACATATCTCTGGCACTTGAGACTGGGTCACATCAGCTTGAAGCGGATTCAGAGACTTGCAGATGACGGTACATTGGACTTAGTCCGGGCTGTACCTTATCAAGTCCGTGAATCCTGCATCGAGGGCAAGATGTCAACTAGGCCTTTCAAGGCTAGTCAGTCTCGAGCAGAGGAAGTCTTGGAATTGATCCATTCTGACTTATGTGGACCGATGTCCACGCAGGCTCGTGGAGGGTACGAGTACTTCGTCACCTTCATTGACGATTACTCAAGGTACGGATACATTTACCTGCTTCGCTACAAGTCTGAATGCTTTGAGAAATTCAAAGAGTTCAAGGCTGAGGTAGAAAAGAAGGTCGGGAAAACTATCAAGTCACTGCGATCTGACCGCGGTGGCGAATACCTCGGTAACGAGTTCCTGCAGTATTTGTCAGAAAATGGGATTATATCCCAGTGGACTGCACCGGGTACTTCCCAGCAAAACGGTGTAGCTGAAAGAAGAAATAGGACTCTTCTAGAGATGGTAAGATCAATGATGAGTTATGAAAACTTACCAATTTCATTTTGGGGCTACGCATTGGAGACAACAGCTTACGTGCTAAATGTGGTGCCTTCTAAATCAGTTCCTAAGACGCCTTCTGAGCTCTTTCTTGGTCGCAAATCGAGTTTGTGCAAGTTTAGAGTATGGGGTTGTCCGGCACACGTACTGTCGAAGGAACCTTATAAGTTAGAAAACAGGTCAAAAGTAATGTTGTTCATAGGGTATCCCAGGCAAACGAAAGGTGGTTACTTTTACTGTCATGAGAGTCAAAGAGTCGTTGTTAGCACCAACGCTAGATTCTTGGAGGATGAGTATGTGAGTAATCACAGGTCAAGGAGTGATATCGTTCTTCAAGAAATTGAGAACGAGAATGCGATTCCAAGGGAAGGGGAACGTGTAGATGTGGGTGCACCTGTGAGAGGTACAACACCACAGACACGTTCTTCAGTGCAAGGTGCATGACCACAAGTTACTACACCTACTACTGACATGGCACCGATGACTCATCGTAGTGGGAGAGTTATTTTCCAGCCGGAAAGGTACATGTTCGTGGGTGAGTCTTCGGACTTGAGCCTGGAAGACGGACATGAGGACTCTGACCCACTGACTTACGAAGAGGCAGTGCAGGACAAGGATGTTGCCAAATGGTGTGTCGCCATGGATTCTGAAATTGAATCCATAACTGCTATGTATGTATACCAGATAACTGATTTGCCGAATGGCTTTAGGGCAATAGGGTGCAAATGGGTATACAAGAGAAAGAAAGGGCGGATGGAAAGATCACGGCTTTTAAAGCCAGGCTGGTGGCAAAGGGTTATAGTCAGAAAGAGGGCATTGACTATGACGAAACCTTTTCACCCGTAGCTATGCTCAAATCCATCCGGATACTCCTTGCCATAGCTGCGCATATGGACCTCGAGATCTGGCAGATGGATGTCAAAACCGCTTTTCTAAACGGTTACCTTGAAGAAGGTAGGGACATCTATATGCAGCAACCTGAGGGTTACATACGCAAGGGCGAAGAACATCTTGTCTGGAAGCTTAGGAAGTCCTTGTATGGACTTAAGCAAGCTTCAAGGTCGTGGAACTTACGTTTCAACGATGTGATTAAATCCTATGGATTTGCACAGCTGGAAAATGAAAGTTGTGTTTACCGACTTTGTGTCAGTGGGAGCGTGGTTTTCCTTGCACTTTACGTTGATGACATACTCCTATTTGGAAACAACGAGGGAGTGATGTCGGAAATCAAGGCTTGGTTATCCGAACAGTTCCAAATGAAAGATCTGGGAGAAGCTGACTACATTCTTGGGATTAAGAACTTACGAGATCGTAAGAAAAGAATGTTGAGCTTATCCCAGGCATCCTATGTGGATACTGTGGTAGCCCGATTCAGCATGCAACTCGCCAAGAAAGGATTGCTACCTTTCAGACATGGCGTTCATCTTTCTAGTGGGCAGTGTCCTCAGACACAGCGGGAGAAAGATGAGATGAGTCTTGTACCATACGCTTCGGCGGTGGGAAGTCTCATGTATGCGATGTTGTGTTCCAGGCCAGATATTTGTTATGCCGTTGGCATGGTAGCAAGATATCAGTTTAACCCTGGACAGGCGCACTGGACTGCTGTAAAGCACATCCTCA
This sequence comes from Plectranthus barbatus, assembly GCA_026898455.1. Taxonomy (NCBI): domain Eukaryota; kingdom Viridiplantae; phylum Streptophyta; class Magnoliopsida; order Lamiales; family Lamiaceae; genus Plectranthus; species Plectranthus barbatus. The sequence goes on from JAPKLW010000223.1 coordinate 102,317, forward strand.
AGTACTTGAAAAGAACTAGGAATTTCTGCCTAGTTTATCAATGTGAGGATTTGTGCCCTGTAGGTTATACAGACTCGGATTTCCAAGGGGACCAGGATGAGAAGAAATCGACCTCAGGATATGTGTTTACCCTGGGAGGTGGAGCTATATCTTGGAGGAGCTCAAAGCAGAAATGCATTGCTGACTCCACCATGGAGGCGGAATATATCGTCTCCTCCGACGCCTTGAACGAGGGGGTATGGCTCAGGAACTACCTTTTAGAGTTGGGCGTAATCCCGAGTTGACACTAAGGACAACCTTGCTGATCCATTTACAAAGAGCTTGCCGCAGAAAGTTTACGAAAGACATATTCGTGAGCTGGGTCTATGGGAGATGCCGACCACTGACAGTGGTTAAAGAGATAGCAGGCTAGATAGACAGACTGTATACTCTGTAATAGCTTAGTTATGCTTCGAGTATAAGTGGGAGATTGATGGGTTTTGTATACTAAAAGCATTTATTATAATGAGTATACGACGGTTTATTTCTCCTATGTGTCAAACAATCTTACATGTATGTAACAATGGTATCCTCTTGTCTCACCGATAGGGACGATCATACGGCGTGTTGTAGATCGCAGAAGACAGTATGATCACTTGACCTAGTGAGACATAAACCTGATCACAGCCGAGACAGCGTATGAGGATACGTCTGTCCGAATGGCTGCGGCATTGTCGGAATAAGTAGTCTGTCTTGGTTACTTGACATGCTGGTACGCAGGGGTCGCGTATTGATGGACCGTAGTGAGATGCATTCGTCTGTCTGACATCAGCGAATACAAGATCTCGTTATATTGATTGAGTCCAAACCCTAACGAAGGTTCAGGGGTTTGCACGGGTTGACTGTTGCTTTGACTTGCCATGGTGGAGAACCTGATTAACGTGCTCGTATATCCGCATCTTGGGTAACAGCAGTTCGTGTAGTACCGCCTGAGACTAGGTTTAGGTAACCATATCCGAGTAATAGGATGGGGACATTCCCTGAGGAGCTCAATGACATTTATTGTGCCAAAGTCCTGCAGGCTGATTAAGTTCAGGCACGAGTGATAAGGATTGAGTGGTACTACTCAGGAATAATAAGATATTAATTAATTGTAGTTAGAGCTTGTCAGAGGCTCCGATTAATTAATGAATGTCCGGTAACCTTAAATATGGGGATTCTCAATTAATGCAGCCCGTTCTCATAACGTGGTAATAAAGGGGTAGGTCAGTATTAATTATGTGGTGAAAAAGAATTAATATTAATTAATTAATTATGTCATGGGTTGTGGACATGGGAATTAATTAATTATAGGCCCACTTTATTATTCGCATTAGGTCCGAGATCTGGCCCAAGTAATATATGGTGAATGGAGCCCAGTAGCCTATTAGGGATAAAACCCTAGGTCTATAAATAGACCCCTCTCTCTGAAACCCTAGCCACCTTGATCATAATTCAAATCAGTCAAAACCGTAAGGAGAGAGAGAGTTGGGCGGCGCCAACTGTAGAGGGAGGAGAAGAGTTTTTCATCTCTGGCCTACATCACAGATCTGTGGAATCCTCACCAGTAGCAGATCTGAACAGCATTGGGACACAGCCCTGAAGATCTAATCTGGAGAATAGATTTCTCTTTTCTTCTCATTTTTTTTGATTTTAATCTAGAAATTAGATATCCAATTTCTGTTTTTGCAGATTAAATCGAATCGTGTGGTTGAATTGAAGTTGGAAATTCAAACGCGAAAGATCAGATCCGACTCTACGGAATAACGGTAAATTCCTCAATCCACAATTCTGATAATTAAATTCATAGGAGCATGCTAGGTTTTATTGTAAATTTAATCATGCACAATATTCATAAATCGATCAGGTTCAATTGGTTTTGGTGATTCGGTTCACGGGAAAACCCTACAGTACTCCATCTACAAATGTCTCAATATCGGAGAGTTGAGGCCCACGACGATCACCCTGCAGATGGCAGACTGTTCTGTGTCCCGCCCAAAAGGTATACTAGAGGATGTGCTCATTCGCGTGGGCCATCTCATTTTTCCTGCAAATTTCGTGGTGCACGAGATGAAGGAGGACGAGAACATGCCCATGATCTTGGGGTGTGAGTTTCTCGACACAAGGGCTGCTCTCATTGACTGTCGAGGCGGCAAGATCACACTCCGAGCGAGCGATGAGAAGATCACCTTTGTGATCAACAAGAGCAAGAAGAAGGCGGAGAACAATCGGATCTCCACTACTGAAGAAGGAGATGAATCTGAGGAGGAGGAAGCAGCTGCCATTGAGTGGGAGCGAGGAAACGGAGGGGTGAAAGTGTCAACTACGCCGCCTTTTTCTGCGCTCACCACCATTGTCAAAGACCGGAAGGTTTACATGGTGGATGCCAAAGGTCGGCGAGTTTGGGCCCGACCTCCCTGGCGGTGATTTGAGGTATCGTCGAGCTGCGACGTTAAATCTCGCACTTGTTGGGAGGTAACCCAACTTTTTCCATGTTTTCGTTTCAATTTCATTTTTAATTTAAATTTCTATTATTTTTGCTATTATTTTTCGTTAACAGTTGTTTTGCAGTATTTTCAAAAAAAAATATAAATAAATTTTGGAGTACAGCTCGGCATCGATCGATGCAGCCTGGCATCGATCAACGCCGAGCAGCCGGCCGACGGGGTACACTTGATCCGAGGAGAGGGTCATAAGAAGGCTTCACATCGATCGATGCCATCCAACGTCGATCGACGCGAAGTGCCAACAGCCACTATTTCACATCGTGCGATGTTCAAAGACTCAAGGAGGATAAAAAGTTGATGTTTGAGGTCAACTACCAGGTATCGTTCCCTCTTTTGTCTGATTTTCAAACTTATTCCACTCTTCGAGTAGGAAATAAGTTTGGGGGGATGTGGACAGGAACGTTCTATCTTTTATTTATTCTTCTCTCTGTCTTTAATATTTTTGAGTTTTATGCTATTTTGTGGGGAAAATTTTTGAGTTTTGATATAACCCGAATAAGATTGTGAGATTAGAATTGATTGAGGGATGAGTTTGAATTGATTGTGATTGTGGTTAGATGCCTATGAATGTAGAATACCGCATGACAGGATTGATTTGACACTTACACTTGCATGCCGATTGAGCTGATTCGAAATTAACAGTGGACGAAAATTCTAAACCCTTGTGTGAGATTTTGAGCCTTATTTCGTTTGATGTGAGATTCACATGTGTGTTTTAATTTCTCTAGAACTTGCCTATTTTTTGTGTTAAGACTGCATAGTGTGCACAAGTTTAGGAAATGATTTTAGGCCATCTTTGTTTAGCCCTTATCCCAAACACTGTCCTAATTAAAAATTTATCCCTAGTCAGCCCTTTTGAGCGTATGTGTTTTCCTTTCTTTGTCCATAAAGTTGAGAAAAGGTGATGGGATCACTCTTGTCTATAAGATGTGGGCTGGGATATTTATTTGAGAAAAAAATAAGATAATAATTGTTGGGTGAGCAAAAAAAAAAAAAAGTTGAGCTCAAGAGAAAAAAAATGTTGTGATGTTATCCTTATAAGCTCAAATTCATAAACAAAATTATTGAGAGCATAGAAGGATTGAAAAAAAAAAGAAGAGAGTGGAAAATGAAAAGAAGCCTTGTTATGTATTGAAAAATTCAAGGAGAGTGGGTGAATGAAGTATGATGGTGGTTTTAGATTTATTGAGAGTGATGAACTCAATTTATTTTTAGTCACTTGGCCAAATTTTTCTACCCCTCACAAAATCCTATGTTACAACCTATTGAAAGTCCTTTTTTATTCTAGACTTGTGTACACATTCTAGCAGTGGAGATATTAGAAAATTTGCAAGCCTATGGTAGAAATTTCTTCATACATGTCGTTGAGTGCTTTCATCTATACCTTAAACACTTGAGAGTTGAGCGATACAATTCCTGTGAGTTCTTCCACAATTGATGGATTTCCTGTCTCTTTCAAATTGCTTGTGTGTAGTGGATTTTTGATCCTTGAATGTGATGAATCTTGTGAGGCATTGCACTTTAATCGCATGATCTTTTGATTTCTTTCTTGCCTACTGATTGAGGACAATCAAACGTTCAAGTTTGGGGGGTTTGATAAGCTCATTATTTTACTCTCTTATCTATATTATTTTCTACTATTCTATGTAGTTTTATGGATTTTATATATATATATTATGCATGAGTCTATATTGGGTGGTATTATGCGTGTTGTGGTGTGTTTCTACAGGTTATAGGCCAAATTCACTGGAAAATCGTTCCGAAAGCAGTGACGTGCAAGAGTAGCAGTGAATAATTCTTCCACTTGATGAATTCAAGATATTGGCGCATGGCAATGGATAGATCTTCAAGTTAGCTTTCCAACGCAACTTGAATCGGGTCCATCGGAGTTCGAGAGAGGAAGTTATGGCCAAAACCGTGAGACCGCGCAGAAGGGGAGAGACAAGACCACATCGATCGACGTGGAATCCACATTGATCGACGTGGATGTTTCACGTCAATCGATGCGAATCTGCTGGCGTGAAAATTTGATTAAACTCGAATTATATCATATCTTCAGCCCTAGATTTGATAGGACACATCCACCTCTATAAATAGCCTAGTAAATTCGACTTTTTCCGCAACCCTTTCATATTTTTCGTACCTCTGATCATATTTTTATTCTGCAATTTAGTTTTTAGAGTTTTGAGAGTTGGGAAACACGAAACCCTTTATTTTTATTGTAAGTTCTTTACTTTTATGCAATTTAATATGTTTTCTTTTGGATTTCTATCTGCGATGAGTGGCTAGAAACCCTAGCGGGTTCTAGGGTTTGATATTGTTATGGATGCATGTTAGGATTAATTAATTAGGTTCATGATTCCTGTGTTTATTTTATAATTCTAGATTAATTTAAGGACCGAAAGGTGACGATTAATTTAGATGTCTAGCTATTGATACAAGGACCGAAAGGTGAATATTGATAGTGGGGTTAGGAATGCATGATACACTCTATACTGTCCAATGAAATGTATTAGACTGTAGGAATTGAACTGATTTGCTTATCAGATTGAATAATTTGGTATTCTTGAGACCGAACGGAGATAATCACTAATTAGTAATCTAGGTTATATTTGCCTAACCAAGGAAATATAGCATTATTGCAGTATTACACCTGTTAAATTAATTGGTTCTTACATGTTATCCTTAATAAGATTTCTTCCCTAGATTCTGTGTTCCTTTAAATTTGATTTCAAGAAATTCTTTAATTTTCAGTATTGTCATCTTTATTTCCCAAATCAGAACCCTGATTTTCTGTTTCCTCAAACAATGAATCTTAGGATCATAGTTAGTACATAGGATAATTTTGTTATACAATTCCCCTGGATTCGATAACCTTAGGATTCTTTATAAATTTATTTGCCAGTGTTGCTATAATTTATCTGTAGATTTTACAGTGATCACGGGAAGAATGCGCCGAGGAACTCTGTTCGGAGATCAGCCCATGTTCGAATGTTGGTGCAGTCCAAAGCGGTGAACCAAGTCCGCGCCTGATTCCTGAGTGAGAAGGGGAAAAGGCGAAGACAGATCACGTCCTGGATCACTCCGTTTTGCTTGATGGTTTCATACACCTCCACGAACATCCTGAGGTGGGTGTACGGATCCTCCACTGCTCTGCCTCCGAACTGGTTCTGCTGAACCATCTGAATCAGGCCGGTCTTGAGTTCAAAGTTATTGGCGGTGATGCCAATAACAAATCTCTCATTTCCGGGTTGCGGCCTGTACTTCTTGGCCATTGCGTTGGGGTCCTCATCGTCTGAATCTTCCCTCTGGGCTCTCTCTCTTTCTCTTCTTTCAACCTCGCGCCTCTCTGCTTCCCTTTCCTCCAGGAGTTGCCTCATGACATCCTTCATCTGATTGACTTCGTGGACAAGCAAGGTGGCATTCTCTTGAGTGATGAGTTGTGCATTGGTCTCCTCCAAAGGTGGCATTTCGTCCATGTTTGTGCCTTATTTCTCTTTGCTCTTCCTTCTCTGGACAGTAGCTTCGATTTCTAGGTCAAAAGTCTCGAGTGGCTTGCCCTTGGACCTTGTGTTCATAAACCTGCGACAAAAACAAAGAAAAACAAAAAATCAGCAACTGTGTCGATCGACACGAAGGATTTCTGCTTCTGTTTTGGTCGACAGGAATCATGTCTGTCGAAACAGAGGCAAAAATTAGAAAAAAAACAACAAAGCAGCAAACACGAAAAATCAACACCAAAAATCAAAATCAACACACCAAAAGCGAAATCAAAAACAGAAAAACTTCAAAAACGAAAATAAAACAGTAAATAACAATCAAACTAGATTTACAACCTCAATTCATCAGATCTAAAAATAGACTAATATCTAGATTAATCTGACAAATCCCCGGCAACGGCGCCAATTTGATAACTGCAGAAACAGTGAGAAAATGATATATTTACACCCTAAGGTGGTCGATCCCATAGGGACTGTGCAACGAACTATCCAAAGTACTAGCCACAATTTCTAGAACATAGAAGTTTGAGGGTTTTAGAAAACGGGTCTTGTTTTGAAAATTAAAGATGACAATACAGAAAATAAAGGTTTTTAAAGCAATTAAAAAAAAACACAGATCCTAGGGCTGACTATCTAATCATCAACATGCAAATATCAATCAACTCAGCAATGGAGAAAACATAGATTTTTGTGGATTTAATTCCTTGGTCGGGCAATTTAAATCCTAGATTATTAATTAGTGACTATCTCCTCTCGGTCTCAAGAACACCAAATTAATCAATCTCATAACTATCTAATTATTTCTATGTAGGTTTCTTCCTTTTGAGACAGAAAACAAACACAATTAATTCTCTCTTCCTTTTAATAATTTTCATCTCTCGATCCATCAATTATTAACTATAAACCTAGATCTCAATTCACCTATCGGTCCTTTTTTTAATCTAGATTATAAAATTAAATTAGAGAATTAATCCATGCTTAGAGAGTTAATATCAATTAACATGCATCAGAAAAGAAATCATAACCCTAGAACCTGTTAGGGTTCTAGCCACAAAACATGACTAGAATTAAAGCAAACATATTATTAATGAACTTACAAATAAAGAGAAACCTTGAATGTCTTGTAAAAACTCCAAAGCTCAATTATTCTAAGTGCAATAATGCTGAAAAGATAGATATCCAAGCCTGTTTTTCGTGCCTAAGAGTTCATATTTATAAAGGGAGAAATTAAATCTTCAAAAGGTAATGGCTTGGGAAGGAAAAATCTCCAAATTGGGCAAAAATATGCCTTTTCGGCGTGCATGTCGATCGACGGGCTGCCTGTCTGTCGAGACAGAAACCTCTGTGTCGCCCGAGATTCCTTCCGTCGACTCCTTCTGCGCAGTCTCACGGTTTTGGCCATAACTTGTGCTCCCGAACTCCGATTGACCCGATTCTAGTTGCGTTGGAAAGCTAACTCAAATATCTTTCTATTTCCATGCTCCATTGGGTCAGATTCCACGTGTGGAAGAATTCGTGACTATTCATTTGAACATCAACTGCTTTTGGTACGGGTTTTCATTGATTTTGGCCTCAAACCTACAAAATATGACCATGACAAGCATAACACCCTCCAAAATAGTCTCATGCACATAAATAAGTAAAAACATAAATAAATTGCACTGAAACAATGGAGAAAAATATAGATAAGTGAGTATAAATATGAGCTTATCACTCCCATCTTCCAAGAACTCATTCCATGGACTCCACAGTCTAACTCCTGCTCCGTTTCTGTGAACATTGCTCAGTCCGTCAACTTGTAGGATCCATGGCTCTCTTGTTGATTCCACGTGTTCTAATGTTGCTACCTTCCTCTCGGCTTCCATATATAGCTCCATGGAGAATCACACGATGAAGTCAATGAGTGCATGTGATTTTATTGCCATGCGCAGCTTGAACTCTTTACCGTATCCCCCAATCTCTACCGCCCACTTGAGCAGTCTCCCCGACAGGCTGGGCTTCCAGAATACGAATCAGAGTGAGGCAGTAACCACTTTTATTTGGTGCACCTACAAATAGGGTCAGAGCTTTCTTGTGGTTGTGACTAGCGCTAGTGCGAGCTTTTCTAGCGCGGTGTACCTCGTCTCCGCCTCCACCAACGATTTACTTGTGTAGAGGACTGGGTGTTGTTTTCTGGGTTCTTCTCTTACTAGAATGGCTCCCATAGTTTGCTCATATACGGATAGGTAGAGGAGTAGGATATCGCCCTATTTTGGCTTGGATAACAGAGGTGGGCTCATTAGGTACTCCATTAGTTGCTTTAGTGCTTTCATGCTTTTTCATCCATTCGAACTTCTTCCCTTTTTTGAGGACCTGAAAGAAGCTGTGAGTTCTATTGGAGTATCTCGATATGAACTTGTGCAGTGTGGCAAGCCTTCCTGCCAACTTGTGTACCTCTTTGGGTTCATGGGGTGTGCAATATCCCGCACGACTCTTATTTGGGTTGGGTCCGCCTCGATCCCCCTATTCGTCACATTGAGACCCAAGAATTTTCCTAAGATGACCCTAAATGAACACTTTGCGGGGTTAAGCTTCATGTTGTACTTATTTAGTACGTCGAAGGCTTCTTCAAACGAAGGCTTCTTCAAACGAAGGCTTCTTCAAACTGCTTCACATGATCTCTAGCGCGGGTTGATTTGACGAGCATGTCGTCAATGTAGACTTCCATGGTTTTTCCCAGCAATGGCTCAAACATCTTGTTAACCAGGTGCTGGTAGGTTGACCCATCATTCATTAGTCCAAATGGCATGACCTTGTAGCAATATATTCCACGAATCGTCATGAAGACCATCTTCTCTTAGTCCTCCACATGCATTTGTATTTGATTATACCCCGAGAATGCATCTATGAAGCTCAAAAGCTCGTGGTCAGCAGTCGAGTTGATGATGTTGTCGATGTGTAGTAGAGGGCACAGATCTTTTAGGCATGCCTTGTTGAGGTCGGTGTAGTTCACACATACCTTGTTTTTGCCGTTTTTTCTTTACTTCTACCACGTTAGCCAGCCATGTGGGGTACTTTACTTCTCGTACTGAGCCGGTCTCTAGTAGCTTCTGGATTTCCTCATTAATTGTTTCGTTCTTCTTAGGATCGAACTTCCTCCTCCTTTGCTAGATTAGCTTCCGGTTAAGGTCAACCTACAATCAATGTGTCATTACTTCTGTGTCAATTCATGTCATGTCTCAATGTGACCATGCAAACACTTGTTGAGGAACACTTAAAGCTGCTTCCAGATTCCTGGATCTAGTCCAACTCCGATGAAGGTCTTTTTCTTTGGGTTCGCCTTGTCCAAGACCAGTTGCTCTAGTTCTTCAGCCCGTTCATGCAGTTTTCGAACTGGTTCCTCTGGTAAGTGTTGTTGCGTGCATACTGCCTTGAAGCTTGTGTAGTAGCTTGCTTTACCAATGTTCTACTCTCCTTGAGTGGTGTGGTGGGCTTCAAAGGTGGTTGTTCTGTACCAACTTGGGTCCAGAAAAATAGTTGTTTGGTAGATCGAGATATTACTTAATTAGATTACAAGTAATACCCCAACACTTGATGTGTTGGGTTTTAAATTCAGTGCAGAAAGCCTAAAGAAAGCAGTAATCAACACAATGATTTATAGAGGTTCAGACCAAACTGTTCTGCGTTCTCTCTTCAGACGCGTAGTTTGAAAACACTAAACTGTCAATTACAAAAATGTCAACGGTCTATTGCTAGCTGATGAATGTTGCATCCACCAGTCCACTAGCTCACTCGCCAAGTTCTTTGCAATCAAGAGTTTCTTCAGGCTTGAAGAATGGGCACACCACCTAGCCTTCAAGCTGGACGTGAGAGTTTGAATTCCTCTCAAGAACGTCAGTTGCTGGTATATACTTGCGATAGTTGTCACTGAAGAAGTGACAACTACAAGAAGTTTTCTCACTTAGAGAGTAAGAAAACAAAAGTAGCTCTTGCTAAAAGCATAGAGCCTCGTGTTCATGACAGAACACGAGAAGCAGATAGAATCAACTTTAAAGCTTTTAAATCGGAAATTGGTAGCTTTCGAGAAATCGACAGAGAATTCGTAAGAATATTTCAAGATTGTAAGGCGTTAACCTTCTCAAGGTGAATTGCAACCTCTACTTATAGGCGCCCCTTAGAAGCTTTGAGTCTCTAACCGATTGGAGCCATTGTGAGATAAAAGGATCGCATCCCATCGAAATTTCACTTTTTCTGACTTGCAGTGTCATTTTTGTCAGAGCATATGGACTTTTACTACGTCGTCAGAACGTCTCTTTTAGCCTGTCCGAGGAATGTTTGATGGTTTATTCCTGGGATGAACAAACTTTTGAATACTTTAGACTTTAAGATAACCTTTCTTAGAGTCTGGTCTTGTGAAAGTCATTGCTTGTTCTGACTTGAGTATGTCTTCTAGCTGGTTGTGACGCGACTTGCTGGTGACATCTTGCTAATAATGTCCTTGCTGGTAATCCACTAGTTGATGATGACATGTTAGTCAGCTCCTCCAAAGGCGCTTTGCTAGTAACAAAGTGTTAGTCAGCAACTCATACAAGCCGCTTTGCTGGTAAATAATGCGATAGCAAATCTCCTAAGGCTTGTGAATCAACTTCTATTATAACTCGATAATTCACATACAAGAACATTACAAGTTTGAGCTAATTTAGCTAAATATACTACTTTAGTGAGATGTTTGACTCATAAAAAAATATGTAAGGAAAGAATTTCTTACAATAATTCCTAAGATGATTTTTTTTTCTTGACATGGATATCCATATAAGGAAGGCGATATAGTAACTAGAGATTTGGAATAAAAGGAATCTTACTATATATTATCGACACAAATGTTGCCACCTCTCTTCTGTTTCAATTAATTTGGTTTCAATTATTTCTTCCCTAAATTGTTTAATATATACTTGAATCAACTAATCATTTCTTAGATTGTTATAAACATGCATTGATTAAACTTGTCGTTACATGATTTGTGTTTTAGATAACAATAATAACATTGGTAAGAAAGCAATTCAATGATTGAATTAGGAAAAAAGAGATTGACCAATAATAGGAAAAAGAAAAAGAAAAAATCTTATTAGACTGTCTAGCTTTCTTATAAAATACTATGTATTTTACTATTAGAAATAAGGTTATTATGAAATTATATATGCATTTAAATAATGTATTTCACTATAAATAATGAAGTATCCATTTACTCAAATCAAATGAAATATTTCACAGTTCTACAAAATAAAATTTGTGAGACGGGTTTCATAAGAGATATTTTCTTTTGAGGCATGGTGAAGATTATTAATTTATTTTTACTATTTGTAATAATTTAGTAGACAAAATAAGAGTGAAATAATTATTCTATGATTACGTACCAAAATAAGAAGTGAAACAATAAAATTTACATATTTGTTTTATTTTAACATATATGGAGTCAGAAATATAATTTTTAACTCAAATAATTATTGAGTTAATTGATGGTTAATTACTCTATATTTAACGTTAATTTATTAATTGTTCATATATAGATATTTTATATATGTAGGAAAGAAAATTCATCGACTTACCAGCTACCGTATTAATAATTTAAAACCGATTATGAAAGTGCAGGATTAAGTCAAAAGTCATTAACTCTTTCCAAATCAAGACGCAAAGTTAGTTAAAATATATCTTATGTTTTCAATAAATCATAAATTCGATTTTATGATAGATATTCAAAGCAAAATTTAATTTTAACTTTGGGGTTAATCTCGTTTTAACTTCGGCCATATACAATTGGAGGACTGCGGTAGCCACCTTTTGCTGGAGAGATGGGGAGCAGCCATACCAACAGATTCCTTGTCAAGGACAAGTAAACCAATTTCAAATCTCAGTAATTGAATGATTTGAGTAATGTCAAAATACTTCTCCACATTAAATAGTGTATCCAGATTTTATATGGAAGATTACATACAATTTACAACAAATCAACTTCAGGTAGTGAGCTGAGCTCAAACTTTGATCTGCAATTATCAGACTATGACCACATCTACTTTCTATCCGAAATCTGAAGCACGATTTTATGAACAATGTGTATACTAACAACACAAAAACCAAATTACAGATGTAAACAACAGATAAATTCCTTTTTTTTTTTTTTTTTTTTTTTTACAAAGAGATGAACATCACCTCTGCCATTGTTAAGCACGGGAAAAGACCCCCCACAGCTTGCCACGTCCTAGACTATGATGGCGCCGGCCTCTGCTAGCTTCTGCAGATGAAGACACGCACCGGCTGCCACCATTTGTTTCTGGCATATCTTGGAGTGCACCAGTGATGACAATATAGATATGATATGCCTCCTTTCCAAGCTCTGCACTGTGGGATTCAACAGCTGAACTGCGCAGACAATGCCCTTGTCTTCCTTCCTGAAAATCCTTCTGTTTCCGGCATGAGTCATGAGATTTGACAGACACTTTGCTGCACTATCTTTTTCCTCCACTGTCTTGCCATCCAGCATGCTCACAAGGAGTGGAATGCACCCGATTCCTTTCTTGTTTTAGCGTTGCAGGCCAAATGGCACAGTGCTTTGGCAGCTGCAATTCTCACACCTTGAACTGCAGAGCTCAAGACTCCAACTACGCGGTTCAAGAATCCATTTGCTACGAGAAGCTCAGCAGTGAGGCCATTGCTCTCACCATCTCCATAACCACCTCCACACTCTGAGCACTAGGTGCAGAATCCCAGATATCTTTCGATCCCACCTTCCTTTGCAACTAACAGCTTCAATTCGTCATCCCTCGACACCAAATTACACAAACAACCAATGGAGTTTTCCTGAGCCAATGCGGTTCCTGAGTTGCATAATGCCAGCAATATCAAGACTGTGTTTTCCTCCTCCTCCATGAAATTCTCTCTGATTTCTTCGAATGCAGATAGATTCCGCAGCACCCCAGCTGCCAGAGCCTGTGAATTCGGGGTCCCTTCTCGACAGATATCCAGCAACGATGAAATCTGATTTAATTTAGTGCCCGAGTTTAACACAATGATGTCAAAGATAGTAAAACACAAAGGTTTGACTCACGCAAAACAGAGTATTTTAACACACGCGGAAGCTATAGAGTTTGACATAGCGGAGTTAATTGTTCGAAGGTTTATAAATTATAAACCCTCGAGAGCCTCACGGCAAAATAGTTTTCACTTATTCAAAACAAGGTTTTTACAAGTGAAGAACAAAATACTAAACAAGATAGAAATTTTCCTAAGTTCACTCCTTAGTAAAATTCCTACGAAAAGCAATCAAACACAAGAAACACACGATACAACCCAAATGTTCCTCCACCGTAGGATTCACTCTCCGGAGATGGATTCCACACCTCGATTGCAGACTTCATGCGCTTGATGAATGACGGAAGAAAGACGATTCAGCCTAGAGCTTGTATGAATATGTGTTTCACCTCTGATCCGCACCTTCTCTAGTCTTCCTCGTCTCGAATATATAGAACTTGGAGCACACGAGCACTTCTTCCACTACTTGGTAATGGATCGTGTCTTCTTCCACGTCTTTACCTGTTCATACACCAAAAATGAACTCCCACTAACTCACGTGGGGGTTAGATAAAGATGTAGAGGTGCTCCCTATTATTTAGGAACTAAAATAACAACCTAGAATAATAATATAAACTATATAATAAATAAGATATAATTAATAGGCATAATATATACGAATCCTAATAAATAGGACCAGTAAAAACGTCATTAAACGGATAAATATAAGTTTCCTAAAAAGTAGGAATTAGTTGCAACAAACAGATTCGGAACTTTGACATTGAAGAGTCAAAGTTGTAAGCATATAAGGTTTGACATTAACCTGTTAATGCGAGTAAGTTTGACAACCGTGTGTCAAACTTACATATTCGCATTTTCGTACTTCACAATCTCCCCCTTAAGCTTATCCGACCTGTTTTCATTCCATATGGATCATCCATAACAAAATAGCATTCATTGCCATAAAAATATGGTGCAACTATAATAAAATCAATAAAGGAAATGGATAAACCATAAGCAAAAACGATCATTGCATAAGCAAAACAAATGATTACAGTGATTGTAATAAACTCCCCCTGAATCATAAAAATATTCAGCAACAAAGAAACATTAAAAGGAAATTGTTTTTCAGAACTGAAATTTTAAATAAACAGGCAGGCAGCAGGGGTCAGAGTCCAGCAACATCCACCATCTTCCATCTTCATCACCACGTCTCCCCCTGAATGGAAGCAGGTTGGAAAGCTTACTCTAGATCCTGAAGTAGCTTTAAGGCCTGTTTGAGGAGACTCTTGGCCTGTCTGATCTTGGAAGAGCTAGCATCCACTTCTTCGTTCTCTGAAATGTCACTCGGAGCATACGGCAAGTCTTTGACCCTGGAATCTCCTTTCCTAGTCAGAGATTGCTCGAAGACCAGGGGGATAGGATCAGACTGCAACTCTTCATCCAACAGAGTGACTCCTTGAGACAAAAAGAGCGCATGGAGAAGGCAAGGATGCGGCAGGTAGGTGGAATCGGCTTTGGTGACTGCACGGAAGATGTTAGTAAAAACAACTTGGCCAAAGTTGAAAGGAAGACCATAGCCCACTCTGTAGAGGAACTCGGCTTGCTCATTTGAAAGCACGGAGAGATTCTTGTTTGGCATCCAGTTGTGAACACTGATCTTGAAAAGGGCAACATACTTCCATGTCAAAGAAGAGACAGGAAGCTTGGTCACCCATGCCTTTGTCTTCCCACCCGTGAGCTCAGCAGCTATCTCATTATCTGCAGACTTTGACAACCCTTCGATTTTGACAGACTTTAACCCCAGGAAAATATTTATGGTATCAGGGTCAAACTTAATAATTTTCCCCCGTACAAACAACTTCCCAAACTTAGGTTTCCCAGTATGAAAGACCTCATCCTTCAACATATTGGCAAAAAATTCCAAAACCAAAGACGGGCTAAAGGCAGAAAAATCAGTCACAGTTTTAAGAAGACCCATTCTCCTAAGCAGAACGTCTAACCCAAACTTAGTAAACATATCAGAATCCATCAATTTCTCCATTTTGAACTCTCGCTTAGAATAAAGCCCCTTAAGTGTTTTAGCATAGCAATGATAATACTTAACAGAGTATGATCGGCTAGCATCATAATCAGAGTTATCTTCATCAGAGGAGGACTGAGTACCTTTTCCTTTCGGGGGAGTAGGCTCCAGGGACTCAGATTGTTCAACCTTTGGCCTTTTGGATCATTTGACCTCAGATCGTTCAGGAGAGATGGATTTGGCTGGGCGTTTGGTAGACTTTGACACAGATTTCTTTGGCTTTGGTCTGGGCTTCTTGACAGAAGTAGCTGCTTCGGATTTCTTTTTCTTTTTCGCTGGCTGGTCTCCACTTGAATCGGCATGCTCCTCAAACTGCTCGGTGGCTTGAGGGTCTGCCTGGAAGTCCTCATCGTCAGAGTTGTTGGACTCGAAGTCTGACATGACGGTGTCAGACTTTTGGGACTGCTCCGGCAGATCATCATCCTTAGTGAAGACATGGGGGGTGTCAGTCAGACTCCTTTGAAACTTTCTTGGCTTCACTTTCTTCCGGCGGGTGGCAGCATGCTTTGGGTACTTCTTCTTCACCGTTTCTTCGAAAATCCTTTCGGATCTCCGTTCTGGCATCTTTCCCTCGAGTTGTTGGACGGCGTCAGAGATGAGCTTTAGGTTCCCCGGTTCTTCAGCAATAATGGGGAAACCTTCTTGTCCAGGAAGAGCGTACCGAAGTGGTGGCTCATGAATGACTTCAGTTGGGTCAGCTCCAACTGCAGAGATAGGCAGATCTTCAAAAGATTTAGAAGGAGGGTCAGAGGAATCTGGTTGAAGGTTGGGTTCCCGCAGGATTCTCTCTGTTTCTTCGTCAAATGCCTTGTCTGACTCCTCAATTGAACGCTCGGTAGGTGAATTAAGGTTTTCAGATTTTGAAGGAGAGGAGTGAGAGGCGGCGGTAGGTTCCTTTGCAGGTGGCTCAGTAGGGTGAGAGGTTGAAGGTTCGGTGAAAAGTGTAGGAGAGGGTTCGGTGACAGTGGGTGGTGGAGTTATTTCAGAGGTGGTCGGAGGTGTGATGTTAGAGATGGCCGGTTGTGTGATTTCAGCTGTGGACGGAGGTGTGATGGCGGGTTGAGAGACAGGAGTGGAAGTGGTTCCTTCGACGACGGGTTGAGAGGAGGAAGCTTGAGATGCTTTCTCCATTTGGCTCTCAAGAAGGCGTTGGAGAATCTTGGCTCCGTCCGGCGAGGAGAGGGTTTTGGCAAGGAGATCTTGGATGTTTTTGTCGGCCATGGTGAGGTTTTGGGTGAGTTGAGGAGGTTCAGAGAGAGAGAGAGTGAGAGAGTGAGAGAGAGAGGATGTGAGGGGTTGTGTCGGACATGGGAGAGAGAGTGAGAGTTGAACGGTTTGTGGTGGAGGGAGAGCTTTGAGAGGCGTGAGGGAGTGATGTGACTAGAGCTGCAAAAAAATACTTAAGTAGGGGGTGAGGTGTACAATCTGTATAACAAACTTCACAAAATAATCGAAAATATAGGAATTCAAAATTTTAATCAAATATAATGAGAAAATATCTAAAACAAATTCCTAAAACTTAGGCAAATACCCATTTAAATCGGATTAGGTTAAATTAGGATTTAAAAACCATAAAATTCGCAACTACTTAAAATAAATTTGCAGAATAAAAGATAAGCTCGAAAAGATTCAAATTATGATGACTGCTACCAGGTTTGATACTGAGATGTCAAAGTTACAAAGTGTCGATAAAAGGCAATCTCATTATTCCTTCCACAAAGATTGTGTGCCTAATCACGTCCAATCTTTAGTACTAAATGAGATAAAAAAAAAATCAGCCCATTTATTTTCCAAATAAACTTTGATTCCACATGGTCAGAGTTCTAACAACGTGTTGTCCATAGTACTTTCAGTTAACTTGAAATTTAAATAGGGCAAAATCACCATGTTTTACAACTTTGAGATCTCACACTTGTATCTCTTAGTTTTATAACATGAAAAAGTATAATCAACAAAGGAACAAACTTTAACATCACAGTGTCAAAGGTTAGACAGCAGTCACGCATAGTCAAATCATTCAGTAGGAGGGTTACACATCCCTAGAGATTTTCTCAAGTATGAGAATCTCTCAAAGTCAAGAGCTTTAGTAAAAATATCTGCTAATTGTTCTTTCGTTGTCACAAACTTTAAAGTATCTAAACCTTTTTCAACCAAGTCACGAATAAAATGGTGTCTGATATCAATGTGCTTGGTACGTGAGTGTTGAACAGGATTTTTAGCAATCTCTATTGCACTAGCATTATCACACAAGAGAGTCAGAGTTTCAAAAGGCAAACCATAGTCTTCTAGCATTTGTCTCATCCAAAGTAGTTGAGTGCACCCACTTGCTGCTGAAATGTATTCAGCTTCGGCCGTTGATAGTGAGATGCAATTTTGCTTCTTGCTAGACCATGACACCAAGTTTGCACCTATTAGAAATCCTCCTCCACTCGTGCTCTTCCTGTCATCCACATCACCTGCCCAGTCCGCATCACTATACCCTGTAATGTCAGTGCCAGACTGTTTTGTATACCAGATACCCAAATTAGGAGTGCCAGAGATATATCTAATTATCCTTTTAACAGCTTTTAAGTGTGACTCCTTGGGGTCAGACTGGTACCTTGCACATACACCTACACTGAATAAAATATCAGGACGACTGGCAGAGAGATATAAGAGACTACCAATCATGCTACGATAAAGAGTAGGATCGACTTTGACACTTGAATTGTCTCTACATAGCTTATCACTACTACCCATAGGAGTTTTCATATGTTTAGCACTCTCAAGCCCAAATCTCTTAACTAAACCTAATGCATATTTTGATTGGGAAATAAATACACCATCCTTACGTTGCATAATTTGTAAACCTAAAAAATAATTTAATTCACCTACCATACTCATCTGAAATGTATTAGACATACTGGTGACAAACTCATCTACCAGTTTGACATTAGATGCACCAAAAACTATGTCATCCACGTAAATTTGTGCTATAATGAAATCATTTTCTAAATGTTTAACAAAGAGGGTTTTGTCGGCATTACCTCTTACAAAATTTAAATCCAATAGAAAATCAGTTAGTCGGGCATACCATGCACGAGGAGCTTGCTTCAAACCGTATAGAGCCTTTTTAAGCCTGTAAACATGATCCGGCTTTGACACATCTTCGAACCCCTTGGGTTGTTCAACATAAGCTTCCTCTTCAAGGATCCCGTTCAAAAATGCACTTTTGACATCCATTTGATAAAGTGAAAAATCTGCAGCACAAGCAATAGCAATCAAAAGTCGGATTGATTCTAATCTTGCCACAGGAGCAAACGTTTCGTCGAAGTCAATGCCCTCAACTTGCGTATACCCCTGAGCAACTAATCTTGATTTGTTTCTCACGACGTTGCCCTTCTCATCAGTTTTATTCTTGAATATCCATTTGGTTACAATCACGTTCTTGTCACTCGGCCTTGGAACTAATTCCCACACATCATTATACTCAAATTGGCTGAGTTCCTCTTGCATGGACTTAATCCAAAATTCATCTGTAAGAGCATCTTTAACATTCTTTGGTTCAAACAAAGATAAATAACAAGCGGAATGCAGAAGATTAAACCTTGATGATAGACACACAGATCTGACCATCTCACGGTAGTTGACAGGATCCTTCTTCCTAGTTTGGACTCCCTCTGTCATATTCCCGATTACCTGAGACTTGGGATGATCCTTCCTTATTCTGAGAGGAGGGTCCCTTCTGTCGAGGTTTGACACTGGCGTATCAGAGTGGTCTTCTGTGTCAGAGCTTGGTGAAGTATGACTCGCGGACGGCTGATCACTGGAGGACTTTTCACTGGAAGAAGGTTCTTCAGAACATTCAATTAGATGGGAAGCATCCAATTCATCCATCTTCTCATGCAGAGATCCTGCCTCGTCAAACACAATATTGACTGACTCTTGAATGGTTTGAGTGTCAAGATTGTACACACGATAAGCTCTGCTGTTGCTAGCATACCCAAGGAATAGGGCTTTACTGCTTCTTGTGTCCAATTTTGTAAGGTATTCCCTGTCATTCAGCACAAAGCAAAGGCAACCAAAAACATGTAAGTATTTAAGATTAGGTTTCTTACCATTTAGAATCTCGTATGAAGTGGTCTTTGTTCCAAGACGAAGATACACTCTATTAATCAGATGGCACGCAGTGTTGACCGCTTCAGCCCATAATCTTTTTGATAGGTTTTTTGAGTTTAACATAACTCTAACCATTCCCTGGAGCGTCCTATTCTTCCTTTCAACCACACCGTTTTGTTGTGGTGTCTTGGGTGCTGAATACTCATGAGAGATGCCCTTTCTTTCACAAAATTCATTAAAGCTTTCATTCTCGAACTCTCTTCCATGATCAGTTCTGATCCGTATGACACTGGAGTGATAGAGTTTCTTGAACTTTTTGTACAGCTTCTTGAAGTGATCAAAGGCTTCAGATTTTTCTCGCAAGAATTCCACCCAAGTAAACCTTGAAAAATCATCAGTGCATACTAACACATATTTCTTTCGACCTATACTCTCAACTTCAATAGGTCCCATCAAATCCATGTGAAGCAATTCAAAACATGTGTTGGTGTTAACTGAATCAGTAACAGGATGAGAAGCACGTACCTGCTTGCCTTTTGTACATGGATCACATACTTTGTCAGGGTCAAATTTTAGGTTAGGAACACCTTTGACTGCATCAGCCTTCAGAAGTTTCTGAATGCAATGGGTACTTGCATGTCCCATTTTCTGGTGCCACAGTTCAGCTTCGTCGGGCTTTGACACCAGGCATCTTCCTTCTTGTTCAGCTTGATAGCAGTTATCTGAGGATCTACTGCCAAACATAACACATATGTTAGTTTTATCGTATACCTCACACACATCCTTGTCAAATTTGACAACCATCCCATCATCGCACAGTTGACTTATGCTGATCAGGTTGGCTATCAGACCTTCCACATACAACACATGTTGAAGTTTTGGAAAGTCTGGCACATTCAAAGTTCCTTTGCCTGTAATTCTTCCTTTAGCTCCTCCTCCATATGTAACAGAACCACCACAAATCACTGAGTAGTCCGACAGACATGTTCGATCGCCTGTCATGTGTCTGGAGCAGCCACTGTCAAAGTACCATGTACCTGCAATGTTAGTTTTCAAAGAAGTGTAAATTACGAAGCAATTTGAACCTGATTTCTGGTTTTCATCTGTAATTCTTTTCCTACAGAAAGGCTTGATGTGACCTGCCTTGTTACAGTAATGACACACATACTTCTTTGATTTTTCTTTCTCGTTTGACACTCTGGTGTCAGACTCCCCCTTTGTGAATTTGATTAGGTTCTGGGAGTCAAAAAAAAAAAAGAACTCGGAGTAGATTGATCAACGTATCCTAGTCCACTTCCATCAGAGGTTTTGGTGGCAAGGATCTCATCTAGAGTGTCACGTCCACGATTGATTTTGTCAAAGACAGAGTCAGCTTCCTTAAGCTTCTCTTTGAGATGGCTGACTTCTTTGTCCCTTCTAGTGAGAAGGAATTCTAATCTCATGAGTTGTCTCCTAATGGACTGATTCTCCTCTTTTGGTCTTTCAATCTCCCGTCCTTGTTCTTCACATCGTTTATCCACAATGTTAAAAAGATCACTCACTTTCTCCATTTCTTCTGGAGAAGAGACAAAATTTCATTCTTCCTCATTGCTTTGACCTGAAACATACTCAGACATTGACACGTTAGAGTTAGATGCATTGTGCCGGTTGCTTGTGTCACCACATGGCACAATAGAGAGATCTCTTGCATCTTCTTTCTCCTCAGGCTCTTCAGTGTTGTCCACCTCCATCAAATCATCTTCATTGAGCTCCTCAATCCTAACATATAACACAACTTGCTCATCCTCATCCACATCAGTGTCAGAGTCTTCACTCAGGGTGGTGTTAAAGTTTAACTTCTTTCTTCTTAGAACAGTAGGACATTCGTAGCAAAATGACCCATTCCAGAACACCCATGACACTTGACATTATCAAAAGTAGAACTTTCGGAAAAATGATTAATACCATTTTGGCATATTTATCACTCTTACGTGAGGATGTGGTTGAGTTACTTGAGGCGCTTGAAGGCACGGAGGTTGTAGTCTTGAATCTATTTGAGCTGGATTCACCTTTTCCTTTCTTCACAGATCTCATGAATTTGTTGAACTTTTTCCTCAGGAGTACTAGATTCGGCTGTTCCTCATCTAGCAATTCATCGTCTGACACTTCGAGGTCAAACTTTAAAGAACTTGACATCTTATCGGCTGGTTCTTTTCCAGTACGAAGAGCAATGCTTTTGCCCCTGTAGACCTGTTTTTGTTCATTTAAATTCATTTCAAAAGTGGTAAGAATGCTTACCAATTCACCAATTTCCAGCTTTTCCAAATCTCTAGCCTCTTCAATGGCAGAAATTTTGTGATTGAATCTTTCAGGTAGAGTCCTAAGCATCTTGCTGACAAGTCTTTCATTGCTAATCGGTTCTTCAAGTGCGAGAGCTTCATTCGCCATGGTCACCATCTTCTCAAAGTATTCGGTGATGTTCTCATCCTCAGCCATACGGAGATTCTCAAATTTGGTAGTAAGAAGTCTCATTTTGGTCTTACGCACACTTGCTGACCCCTCACACTTGGCTTGAAGGATAAGCCAGACTTCTTTTGCTTCCAAGCAACTTGAAATTAACCTAGCACAATCAATATCAACAGACATAAAAATTGCATTAAGAGCTTTAGCATTGCAGTTTGACAACATTCGTTCCTCATTTGTCCATTTTCCTTCTTCTTTTGGAATCATGACAGTCTTTGTTGCATCTTCAGGATCTGGAATTTCTTCCTTCGGAGGTGTCCATCCTTCCAGCAACGCAGCCCAAGCTCTTTCATCAACAGCTTTGATGTAAATTCGCATACGGGTTTTCCACATGTTGTAGTTGATCCCATTACTATCCAACACGGGAGGACGGGCTGGCACACTAGACATATCCATCGTGAAAAACTGCACTCAGGAAAGAAACTACTTAGTCCGTCAAGTAGAGGCTCGTGACGCCAATTGATATAATTTAGTGCCCGAGTTTAACACAATG
>JAPKLW010000223.1:124961-145551 GCA_026898455.1 Plectranthus barbatus
CTGATCCGCACCTTCTCTAGTCTTCCTCGTCTCGAATATATAGAACTTGGAGCACACGAGCACTTCTTCCACTACTTGGTAATGGATCGTGTCTTCTTCCACGTCTTTACTTGTTCATACACCAAAAATGAACTCCCACTAACTCACGTGGGGGTTAGATAAAGATGAGAGGTGCTCCCTATTATTTAGGAACTAAAATAACAACCTAGAGTAATAATATAAACTATATAATAAATAAGATATAATTAATAGGCATAATATATACGAATCCTAATAAATAGGAACAGTGAAAATGCATTAAACGGATAAATATAAGTTTCCTAAAAAGTAGGAATTAGTTGCAACAAACAGATTCGGAACTTTGACATTGAAGAGTCAAAGTTGTAAGCATATAAGGTTTGACACTAACCTATTAATGCGAGTAAGTTTGACATCCGTGTGTCAAACTTACATATTCGCATTTTCGTACTTCACAAAATCCCTCCTCTCGATCCAATCACTCTCGCGTTTTCCTTCGAATCGCACAAGACTCTGAGCGCAATACACGACTTCTCCTTGGCGAAGACGCTTAATCCTGATTCAAGCACCCGCATTAAATTGTTCAACAAAACCAATCCTTCAGACAGCAAAACGTGCCTGCTCGAATCCACGATCGAGATTTTCGCAATCGCTGTTACAGCCAGAGGCGGATCTATGTAGAGGCTAGGGGGGGCTCCAACCCCCCCAAGCCCGAATTTTTTTTCGTTTTCTAGTATCATGATCCGGTTTTTTTAGTATCATGATCCCATTTTTTATGGTATAGCCCCCCTCTTATAGAAGAAAAAATAGATTAAAATAAGGAAAAAGATGATATAAAATGATTGAAGTTAAGGTGAAGGCCAAAAAAAAATTTCAGCCCCCCTCGACAAAAATTTCTGGATCCGCCACTGGTTACAGCTCTCTCCTTCAACGCGGGAGAACTGCCGCAATCCAGCAGGTGCACCAGCACCGGAACTATCCCCTGCGCCACCGCAATCTGCAAGTTCTTACCGTCTTCCTGTAACAGCCCGAGGAGCGAGCGAGTCGAGGGCCAAGCTCTTCGAATGGGTCGACCCGATCTGCAACCGGGTCATCAAGTACTGGACCTCGGCCCGAATGGATTCTCTCTTTCTGGAGGAGACAATCGCCGACGAAACATCGGCGTTTTCCGCAAGAACGCCACTTTTCATGATTACATCGATATCGTTGATGTGTGCATCCAACTTCGCCGACAACGAGTCGACCTCATTCTGGGTTTTGAGTTTTCCACCAGGCGGAGTGAGAGAGTGGCAGAGGATGGAGAGGGAGAATGCGGCCGAGCAGGTATCCGAGACGGAGCGGAGGAGGTCAGAAGATAGAGGGTTATCCAGAGCGGCGGCGGCGGAAGCAGAGAGGCGGTTGTCTAAAGCTGTGAGCTTGATCGTTACGAGAGACCATTTGGCCTTCAAGATTTGGACACGAGAGGCGGATTGCAAGAGGGAGTGGAGGTGGTGCTGAATGGGCTCTTCGTCGGGCGTTTCGGAGACGGCGAAGTGTGTGTGAATATGCGTGAAATCGGAAATCGGGTGGAGAGGGAAATGCAGACGCAGGGTGAAGAGCATGGACTTCCAATTGAAAAAATCATTTATTCATCATTAGTTAGAGTGGAAATTAATTAAACCACTATTATTTATTTGACCGTTCGTACTTACAAATATAATTATTAATCAAATAATAAGTTGACTATAAAATACGAGTTTACTTTGTCAACTATTTGAGTCGGAAATTAATTTTATGTGAGGGAAGCAACTAGTATATAGATAAATTGGGGAACAAATGATGGTCGAAACCCTCCGTTACATTTTAATAGTCCTGTTTTTCATTTTCGTTCCTTCTACTTTAATAATTTTGTTTTTTAAAAAGGTAATTTTTTCACACTCATCAATAAAATATTTATTTCATTCAACTCATTCTATACTCATATGTCTTGGTTATTGTGCCAAAGTAAACGGAACTATTTATATGGGACGGAGGAAGTATAAATTTTAAATTAATAATTCAATTTTTTAAAAAAAATATTTCAAAAACAAAATTTAATAATCTCTACGTAACTAATGTTAGAAATAGTTATTTTGATAAAGTGAAGTGGAGAAACGCGGAGTAGAGAGAAGTAGAAATAGATGAGAGAGAGTCCATGAAAAAAATATGTAGTTTGAGACTTTGGGTATAATCGAATCGAGTTGAGTCAAGTCGAGTCAAGTCAAGTAGTGTCGTGCTCAAGTTTCACCCGTTTAGTATTGAGTCGAACTTCAAACTTTTTATTAAATATTTTGAAGTTCACGAACTTTATCGAGCCTTAATCGAGCTTAAACAAACTTTCTAAATTTAGAATATATTTAAAATATTTTGTATTATTTTGAAAGAAAAGTTATTTATTCAAAAATTAATATTATATCCATGTCCTATTAAAGTTTTTGTCATTATTAGAAAGATATATCATTATTGTTATCCTCAAATCATTAAAATATTAATAATATAAAATTAATAATTTAATATTTCTTACTAATTTTAGCTAACGAGCTTACTCACGAGCTCACGAGTCAAATACTATGATGTTCAAGTTTGATTCATTTAATAAACGAGCTTCTCTAAACGAATTTTTATTGAATTGAGATTTGAGTAGCTTACCAAAAATTTGTTTCATTTAAAGCCCTATATGTAGTAGGAATTGAGGGCCCTAAAATTATTTTTATGCTTTTTAGGTCCTTAATTAGTTAATTTGACGCAGGTGGACTTAAAATTTATGTTCATAACTCGTTCCAATTTTGGTTTGATAAAATCATAGAAGTTTGTTTGAATTTATTTATTGAGGTTTATTAATAAAATGAGTTAAACATGAGTTTTGTTGTATTTAATTTGTGAAAAAAAACTTGTTAACTCGATTAACTTGAAATGGAAAAATTATTAGAATTTTGATATTAATATTCTTTATATTTTTTCAATAATAGGATAAGTATTTAATTAACTTTGCTAGTTATAAGAAAGAATTGAATTCAAATAGAAATATGATATTTTCTTATGAGATGCAATAATTTACTGTATTAGAAAATAATTACGATTTTGTTATAAATATATTTATATGGTGCACATTACTTAAGATATACTCTAAAGATATATACATATCTTTCTAGATTTCTATAGAAGATATGATTTCATCCTTATATATAGGACATAATATTGTAATTCTCTCTACACATCAATGATTAATAATATTCTCTATTTTCTCTCCATCGTGTTCTCTCTATTGTTTTCTCTCTATTATTGTTTATCTGCGATACAAGAAGGATTCGATTTACAACATGTTATCAGCACGAAGCCCTAACCAACTGAAGAATTATGGTGTTTATGCCATAAGAAAAATCGTGTCTTTCCTGCAAGGTAATTTAAACCCTAAATTTTAATTTAATAATTATATGCGTATATTTTGTTCAATGATAAATTTTTGGGCTTGTCCATAAATATTAATGCATATGACATGTTGTTCTATTAATTTTTAGAGTGTTGTTCTATTAATTATAATACGCCTATATGACATGGGTTGATGGTGGATTTTTGAGAGGCAATTTTAATAAGAGTACTAAATAAATTTGGAATAGAAATACACAAGACAATTGAAATAAATGCTTGATTGTAAATAAAGCTTGAATGCTTTGCTTTTATAACTGTATTTATTGCTTGAAATTGAATGTGTAGGTCTCATAATTACAATTCTATTTATAGAAAGTAAATACAAGAAAGTAACTCTTCTGGGAAGTCGCATTGCTTCATTCGAAACAGCTCCTCGAACCGACGCGCTTCTTTATGACAAGCTTTTTTTATACTAATCCAAAAGTAGCTCGAACTTCATGGTTCCTTGTTCGAGTTCGAGATGCATCTCCTCGAGCTCGAGGCTCATAGCTCGAGCTCGAAATACATTCTTTTGGGTTTTTCTTCTTTGATGGACTTGACAAATGGACTTGTTCATTTTTGAATCATAACAACATGTTGTTCTATCAAGATATATGAATACTTACCTTTAGAGTGTTGTTCTATTAATTTTTTTGGCGCTGACATGTGTTAATGGACAAAGGATTACCTTTTTTTATTTGCTTATTCCTAGCGAGATTTGATTATGGAGTTTAATGAATATTCCTGCTTAAATTTTAGAGCCATTGATCATATGATTAATTTTACGAAGAAGTAATTGTTTCGTAGTATGTACCCAATAACCTTTACGTATATTATTTTTTCTGGCTTCTCCGACAATTATGAGATTGTGGTTAGCTAGGCCACCGAATTATTTTTTTTGGTCCAATACTTATTAAATAAAAAAAAAGGTGATTGCAACCTGAATTACATAGATTCTTATTTTAATTTTGCATATGTAATGTATCTTTTTTTTTAAAAAAAAATGAGCTTTAGATGTTGAGATTCATCTTATATCATGTGATCTAAGCGAGACTATAATTCAAGGCTCTTCAAGTAGCTCTGCCCAGAAGGCAAAAGCTTTACTTTTTTTTTCATCATCATCTGAACGAAGACCTCAAAAATGAATACCTCACTGAAAAGGATTCTGTTATCTTATGGCAATTCCTGAAGGATCACTTTGATCAACAAACTTCTTTTATCCTACCTCAAGCACAATCTGATTGGCTAAATTTGCGATTTCAAGACTTTAAGTCTGTGAGTGAATATAATTCAGCTTTTCACCGAATTGTGTCACAATTAAAACTTTGTAAGGAGAAAATTACAGAGACTGATATGATAGAAAAAACACTATCAACATTTCATGCTAGTAATCTCATACTCCAGCAGCAGTACCGAGCTAAAAATTATGGTAAACATTCTGAACTTATATCTGCCTTACTAGTAGCAGAAAAGCACAATCAATTTCTTATGACAAAAAATAACGCAAGACCTGTTGGTTCACAAGTTGTGCCTGAAGACACGA
The DNA here is from genome assembly GCA_026898455.1 of Plectranthus barbatus. Taxonomy (NCBI): domain Eukaryota; kingdom Viridiplantae; phylum Streptophyta; class Magnoliopsida; order Lamiales; family Lamiaceae; genus Plectranthus; species Plectranthus barbatus. The sequence goes on from JAPKLW010000223.1 coordinate 129,949, forward strand.
TATTTCCCAACAATACAATGCTACAAGAGGTAGAGGACGAGGTCGAGGTCGAGGATACATTCGTGGTAGAAGAGATTGGTCACAATGGGATGACCGAGATCATGGATACAACAATAGATCTCAAGGTTATGAAAGAAGAAATGACAATAAACCACACCTACAAAAGGCAAATTCATCTCAACAAACAATTGATAAGAAAGTTTGTTATAGGTGTGGATGTGATGATCATTGGTCTCGCATATGCCGTACTCATTTGCACTTAGTGGAAGCATATCAAATAATGTTAGAAGAAAAGAATGACAAAAATACCCAAGATTTGCCTGAAACAAACTTGGTTATCAATCATGATGAAGATGATGATGATGATTTATTGAAAGATGAGCTCACTCAGGATGAAAATCCAAACAAATTGAACTTTTAAATTTCTTTAAAGATCTTTAGGATTTCTTATCATTTGCATTCCCTTTATTGTTATTTTAATTTTCGTTTATGAACTTATTGATCATTTCTTTTAATTATCTATGCACAATGACATTATTAAGGAGCTTTATTTACTTGAATATTTATTTTTATGCATTTATTCAACTTAATTATCATGTTGCGATGAAAATAAAATTTAATGACCCATAATTTTTAATCTTATGGCATGAGTACTTGGGTCTTATTGGGCATATTAATATAATGTGTCGGATTATCATAATGTGATATCACATACAAATAAAAATTTATTTTTCATAAGATATATATTTGGACCAATTTATCAAATATTAGGGTCGTTTTAAAATTCATGGTCATTGTTCCTTTAAATCCGACCAACTGCATATTGTGACTATCCCCCATATAATAGTGTGGTAAATAAATAATCATTTCCCATGTCTAGATTTGTATATCACCACCAATGTATACCTATAAGGGCTCTCAACGTAAAATAAAAATATCGTTGTACAAAAATCTCCGTCTATAAATAAACCTTAGTAGCCTATTATAGAGTACGTTGAATGTAAACATAAATAAGATCATTTTTCGGCATTAGGGGGAGATATAAGCCTAAAGATAATGGAATGCCGAAAAATATAAAGGAATAAAAAGATCTTCATAGTTAGAGCCACACATGAATGAATCAAAACTTGCAATGTTTAGCAAGTAATCTGCCATATGCATTTATAAATGCATCTATTGTATATAGTGGAGTGATTGAACTTATGCATAAATAATTAAAGACCCTAATGGACAAAATGAATGAAACTCCTTAATACCAGAAGTATGAGAGACTTCATACCAGAAGTATGAGATACCTATTGGTGCATAAAATAAAAAACCGCGGTTAATAAAATCAAATATATAAATAACACTCCAGTGACCCCTGAAGAGGAATATGTGACCTCTCGAAGAGGATTGTCCTGAAGACATAAATCCCAATACATTAGCATGTGCACCAAATAATAAAATTATTGGGATTGCGGAACAAATACATTAAAATATTTTGGGAAATGGTAAAAATCAAATAATGCCATCAATACTATGAGTAAAGGAGAAGAACATAAATTTTATAGTTGTCGACAACATACTTATTCCACAAAATTGCTCCAATCTGGATACAGAGCTTAAATGCTAGAAGCATTATGATTAGCCAAAAATGTAGAGATTAACTCGCTCATGAATATTATCCCTGCAGGATATAATGATTACTATGAGGTGGTAAAATATAAAGCTAGATAAAGATCTCAAGGGTTTTTCGCAGAGACCCATACTTGATTTTAAATAAATTACTCTCCTATTTGAATGGCATAATATTTCGCTACTTGATTTCTATGACAGAAAATATAAATTTACATATGCAGTTACTAAATTCCATGACTACATATTGATATGAGTCATTGTACGATAATATTTATATTAAATCCCTGATGGATTTTATAGAAAATAGATCGCAACATATATAGTGATGAGATCACTATATAAATTCCTCTTGAAGAAGGAATATATTAACTTGAAAATTAACTCATGTCTAAAGACGGAGTATGAAATAAAAAGACTTGGATAAGACCAAGTATTATGTCGACCTGCAGATCGACAATCTCTCGAAAGAGTTATTATTATTTCTAACACCAGTCGATGTATAATAAGAGTTCTAGTGAGATCTATTATATCTATCCAGAACACCAATGTCATTTGATCCCCAGAAGTGGATAATGTATCATTTAGACTTAAAGAAGATAACATGATATTTTTGGACCAGAAGTTCTCCATTTAAGTGTCTTTTGTACACTATATTATCAGGTCTGATACAATATTCAAAATTATCTTGCTAGCAAGACTTGGTGCTTCTCTTACTAAGAGACATTGAAATAAACACATTATTTGTTATCTTCAAGGTATACAAATCTTGGTATTTTCTATTAGAAACCAAGTATGACATTGGTGGTTTAAGTGAGCAAATGAATATTTATTTAAACTTGATAATTATAGATCTCGTATTGCTTATTATTGCTTATTTTGTTCTCTGTAGTGATATTGATATTTCATAGTTGATATTTTCTTTTGTGAATTATGAAAGGTGTATGATTAATATTCTTTTGCATACAATGGAAAATCGTGTGATATTATGATACTTAAACATTCATCACCCTCCAGTATGAGGATAATAAACTTGTGTTACATAAATGAGTAGTGGGTACACTAGAGTTGTATTCTTTTAGTCACTTCAATTCCCCAAGAATGATTATTATTCAGAATGTTTGATTTTGTGATAATCCTGAAGATTATTCATAGAGTCACTTCCTATATATATGAATAATACTGGATTGTTTATAATTATATGATTATCATGTTGAGTGAAGTGACAAACTCAAACTAATCATGAAGATTTTGAATATCATTGTTTTGAGGGGGAGCGACATTTTGAAAATTAAACCTTGAAGGTTTACACTATGCTCGGAAGGCTAAACAGATGTACTCTTTTTCCATTGCTAAGTTTTTTTCCCATTGGGTTTTCTTAGTTAAGGTTTTTAATGAGGCATCTAGTGTAACACATGAATAAATGTATGTCATGTACTATTTTCCTCGACTGTTTTATCTCATAGGGTTTTCAGCGAGGTTTTTAACGAGGCATGAACATAACGAAGTAATTTTCAAGGGGGAGTGTTATAAATATATTTATATGGTGGATATTACTTAAGATATATTATAGAGATATATACATATCTTTCTAGATTTCTATAAAAGATATGATTTCATCCTTATATATAGGACATAATATTGTAATTCTCTCTACACTGATTAATAATATTCTCTATTTTCTCTCCATCGTGTTCTCTCTATTGTTTTCTCTCTATTATTATTTATCTGCGATATAAGAAGGATTCGATTTACAACAAATTTAAATATAGATTCGTTTAATCTTAATTAAAGCTCAATTAAATTTATGAGATTTAACCAAAACAGTACTCAACTTACTTTAATTGGATTACATTGTTGCTAGGTGTTGTTCTTCTTAAACTTACTGAGGATCACCGAAAATATTTCAAGAATGAGTTTTGTGTTAAATGTTATTTTGTGAAATATTTATGAAATTTTTGAACATATTTCATTTATAATAGAAACTAAATACATTGTTCAGCATATTAAATGATGTATTAATAATACACTATTTATAATATTTAAATATATCATCGATTAAATAATATAATTTATGAGATATAGGTAATAAAATTTTGCCATATCCCAAATATCGGGAGAGCCCATGGATATAGTGGGAGATATTAAAATAGCTATTAAAATTTTATAAAGTATAAGGATGAATAATCATAATTGAACAATATTTTAAAATTTTATATATTAATTTTTTTTTTCATTTCTATAGATGTGCAATTTTTGTTGATATTTTTTCAAAGGTCTATCAACTTATTTGAGAAATGTATATATTTGAATAGAACCCAACCCTTTTATGCAGATTTTTGTATAGAAATGTAACCTAAAGATATTACAATTAATTCTAATTCGGCATGTAAAAATAAAGAAATTCTCATTTAAAAAATTACCTCCATATATTATTTGTATGTTCACCTCATTATAAAGCCTTTCATCCTCCTTATTCATTGAATGTAAAATGTGTGATATAAAAAAAAAAATTAAAAAGAAAGAAAGAAAGAGTTAGCATATATAAATAAGAAAGTTGAGGGAATGCTAAGATATGAAAGAATTATGTTGAGTTAAACCATAATAGAACAATTATATCTTTATTGATTAAGACACAAGAGTATTTGTTAATATTTGCTTACATCTTTCAACTATCAATAATTATTCCTTTTTATATAATTAACAATTTTATGTAAACTATATTTTCTTATGTTACATTTAAATTAACGGTTGAAAATTCCTGTGGTGTTCATGTGGTTTATGGTATCAAAATATTTTCCTTCTTCATCAATGGTGAACTATGTGAGTTAAAAAATTCCTATGAGATCATACACGTATTTGTTCTTTTTTAATAATATATATCATCTTTAAAAATAAAAACAGCGCTGAATACAAAAACATGGGATGCCCTTTATCTTATAATTTCCTCATTCTAGATGAAAGAATTTCATTTTTCACGAGCAATATTGTTGGTCCCAGTTTATCACAGTAGAAAAATATATACACAACGGAAAAAGAATTTGTTTGTTTGGTAAACTTGCATTCATCCTAGCTGATGGTGACGTATCAGCTTGCTTTGTTAAATCTTTGTTCAGGCACTTGAAGTCAGGTATGCTTAATGTCAGTATTCAAAGTATACTGCAGCACTTAAGTGTTAGGTTTTAAATAGAAGTAAACTGATAGTATGAGAAAGAAAGCAATAAGTGACAAACGATTTATAGTGGCTCGGACCAAAATGACCTACGCCTACTCTTCAGACTCAAGTCTGGTAATCTAATAAGCTAAGAACTTTACAGGTGCTCCTACGATCTATTGATTGTTGAAGAATGCCTTGTCCTTCAGTCCACAAGCGCACTCGTCTGATCGTTGCTCGTTCTTCGCTTCGCAGCTCCTTAGAGTGTGGGCGCACCACTCAACCTCCTTGTAGCCAGAACGAGGTGTTTATAATTTCCCCGAAACTTTATCACGACGACAAATTGCCTGTGAGAGTCAGAGTACAAGACGTACTTGACTGTTGTAGTCTTTCTTGGAGAGGAAGACTACCAAGAGATAACTCAAGAACTCTAAGATTCTGAGTCTCGTGTTCACTAAAGTGACACACGGAAAAGCTTAAACAGCCTCGAATAGTTTAGTGAGCTTGATTTGCGTTCGGTATGCTTAATTTGTAAATCGTCAAATGTAACTCGTAAGTTCGTAATCTTCTTCAGTTGAAGATCCTATGGTATTTTAGTCGTGAGGTAGAAAGTTTGAAATAAATGCCCGTTAGAGATAAATTGGAAGATGTCCAATCAGATGTCTCTATTGACTGCTGCACTAGGCGGGTAGGTGGTGCTAGGGCTGGCAATTCGTGCGTGTTGGGTCGTTATCGTGTTGTATCATTATCGTGTTTGAGCTTAACGGGTTTGCATTTGAGCTTAACAGGTTTGTGTCGTGTTCGTGCTCATCATTATCGTGGGTGTTCGTTTCGTGTTATCGTGTCGTATTAAAAAAATTTAGTCCCAAGTGTAAAACTGGCAATTTTAGTAAGGTTGATTTTTATTGTGTCGGGTTGTTTTCGTGTTGTTTCATTATCGTGTTTGAGCTTAACGGGTTTGTGTCGTGTTCGTGCTCGCTTTTATTGTGCGTGTTCGTGTCGTGTCAGAAATTGCCAGCCCTAGGTGGTGCTTTTCAGATGTCCCGCACCTACTTCGCTTTTTCTGACGGTGACTGTGACGCTTCACTTTTGTGTCAGAATGACAGTACTTGTCATTTTGAGGAATCCTGGGCTGATTGTCCTAGGTAACGAAACTTAGTGTTTTGTGATTGCAGACTTTAAGTAATCTCCAATCTCTAAAGTTTGTACTCTTCAGTATGTTCCTCAAGTGACTCTTCTTGTTTCTTTGCACTGGGATAGTAACTTTATGAATCCATGTTGATGACGGCATCCTTCGGTATGCGTTCGGTCTCTATGCTGGTAAGTATGATGTACTGAATTGTACAGTACTTGCTGGATCCATACTTGGCGCGATCCAAACTTATCAGCTAGACTCTTTTTCTCTCAGACTTGTAAGTTCGGTGCGAACCTTAGTCTGTTGAGTCTTTTGCGCATTCTAGACTGATTACCCAGTCTAGTCTTAAGATTAGCTCCAACTTACAATTCGATATTGATCCTATACAAGACTTTATAATTTTTTTACTATACCAAAACTATCGAAGATGATTTTTACATACTTTGACCCATCAAAACACAATAATCATGTAAGGAAATTTTTAGAAATTTCCTAACAAATGTTTATTTCAAAGTTACAGGATCACACAAGTTTTACTTATTCTTTAAAAGTTTGCACTTGATTTTTCTTTCTTAAAATTTACTCAGAAATAATGAGGATTACACGCTTTACTCATATCAAAACAGAGAACTTGCCTAAATTTTAACAAAATAGTATAGATAATTGACCTCAATTTTCTCAATATTACATTTTTGCCCACAACAACCAAGTGATCAACTGAATATTGGTGGCTTGGGTTCATGTGGCTATTGAAGGAATTATACCATGAATCGAAGTTCACATAATTCAATCGAATGAAGGAACTTTGTGGATATCTAAATAATTGTCATACATCAATTATTCCCTAGCATGCTCCTATTTAATAATTTAATTGTCATGTAGAGATTTATCGGATTACCTTATATCGATAGTGTCTGCAAATCTGCGCGTAGGGATTGAAACCTTTGAATCCCTGCGCTCCATGTTTAATCATGCGGAATAAAGATTAAATATCTTGATTTTAATAAATGATTAAAATAAAAAATAATAGAGAAGAAGAATCCTCCAGATCTGATCTTCTGATCTATATTCCTCGCTCGTATCCGGATATCTGGTGAGGACTGCTACCGAATATTGCACTGATCGAGGAGCAGAATTCTCTTCCCTCAATCAGATCCCTATCAACTCCCAAAAATATGGTATGCTGATTAGCAACTTATAGTGTATTGTGATCTGAGTATCTAAGGGATATTCATAGGATAATTCTGATCTATGATGGGCTTGAGCTTTTCATGGGTCAGACCAGGGACCGGTATGCAAATAACAAATAAGGTCTATGAATTAATTAATTATCATATTCAACTCAGAATATTAATTAATATTGATTCATGCCACTAGAGAATCAATATTTACTTACCCATTTATTACCACGTTATGAAAAATGGGTTGCATAGGCTCGGTATATCCCAGATTTAAGGTTATAGACATTCATTATTAATTTAGCTCTGACAAGCTCCAAAATTAATTAATATCTTTTATTCCTAGTTACACTACTCAACTTTTTCATTTATGCTTGAACTTAATCAACCTGCATGACTTTAGCATAAATAGACCTTCTGAGCTACTTAGGGAATGTCAGCATACTATACTGGATATGGTTACCTAATTCCAGTCACAGACAGTCATATACAATTCGCTATCACCCAAGATGTAGATATACAAGTAAATGTAAGACTCTCCACCATAGCACCTCAAAGTGATACACAAATCTGTGTATACATTTGTACCTTCATTAGGCTTAAGATTCCATCAAGCCATCAAGATCAAGATTCTTTTAATGTCAGATAAAAGAATCGATCTTAGTTAGGTTTTATCAATACGTATCAAACGTACCAACACATCTAGAAACCAAGATAAGCCACTAAATACTGAATGTGCTGCTGCATAATTAAACCAGCAGTCCATCCTGGGACAGTTTCAGCCGTGACAACTGTTTATATCTTGCTAGGTCAAACAATCCATATGATCTTCTGTGATCTTCTACACACCGTATGATCTCCCTATTGACGAGATAGAAGATACCACTGTTCACCGTGTATGCTTGTTAATCAGACAGAAGAATTGTGTCATTGTATATAAGACATTAATGATTACCAGCATATCAAACGAAACTGTTTACCAATATACCAACCATAATATTTTACAGTATACACAAACCTAACAACCATAACTATAATGTTTGGTGAATTTACGATACCCATCAAAATAATTACAATCATTTCTTCTAGACATCTGGAGTTATGTATATCCGCTACTGCCACTTTTCAATGCCTTAGGCTATCAAAATTAGTTAGAGATTCAAAGGTCATCAATTTGGTCGCGAATTGTGGTGATCAAATGAATTTGGATAATGGGATTTAGGGCTCACAAATTTGGGAAACCAAGGTTAAAGAAACTTGGGTTTCATTCATGTTTTCTTTTTTCTTTTTTTCCAAAATCCTAAACCCTTAACCTACAAAATAAAGAAGTTGTTCTTTCCAATATTGGGAAGTATCCCAATATTTCATATATAAATACTCCTCGAATATTTGAAAAAGAAAAAGATATTTGTTGAGAAAAATAAGCAGTAGTAATTGAAAAAAAAAATAGAGAGTGAGGAGAGTTAATCTCATAACTCCCCTAGAGGATGAGCTTGTGCTCCATGACCTGTGTGTTTTCAAGACACAAGATCAAGAAATTTATAGTGGTATGACAGTGTTGACTTCAAGAGAAGCTCAAGGAAGAAGATTGTTGACTTTAGATAAGAGCTCAACAATCTTTGAGTTGCTACTATATGTGGTTGAGAAGTGTAACAAAACTCAATTGGCATAAGAATAGAAGCTATCTCCTGTATTAAATTACCGAGGATAGTGAAAATTACACAAGGAAGAGCCTAGCGTGGTGGATGTGTTAAAGCTCAACCAACTGTGAAGTAATGGATTACTGGAGGAAGAGCCTAGCGACGCTAGCGTGGTAGACGTGTTAAAGCTCAATCAATTGTGTGAATACTCTTGTATAACTGAGTGGACGATACTTAGTATATACAAATGGATCAGTGTATATCTTTCCTATTGTTTAGAGAAGAATATTGGACATAGAAATTTTGAGATCCCAAATCACTACAAACTCGCGTGTTACTTTATTGCTTTGTTTACTTTCTTGTTTGTTTCTTCCAAAGTCATTTTATCTTAAAACTTACCCGTTGGAAATTGGTGCAATACATCTGAAAACTGACTAAGTAACTGCTTGCTTTCGCGCACTTTGATCAATTAAATAACTGCCTAACTTTAATTCTAATTGTAATTTTGTAACCGACTGAGTCTTTATGCATGAGATATCTCCTAAGAGACATTATATTTAATATTATTATTTAAGTAAATATATTGAATATTATAGAATAAAGATCATAAATGAAAGAGGAAAAATAAAGTAGTCTTTTCCATGAGATTGATGGTGGAGAATAAGAATTCTAATTTGAGAAAGGAAAATATGCTAAAAGATAATTTCCATGTCAATTTTTGTCCACAACTTTCACAAAGAATCTTTCAATATTGTCAAAAACTCCAAGTCATAAAGAGTTGAAATTGATCAAGTCAAATTTACTTTATTTTTTAATCATACTTGTACTTGAAAATATATGTTAGATATATATATTGGGTACTGGAACCTTCCATTAAATCAGTAAAGGCGTATTAAATAGTGGAGTCTTCCATTGTAATAATGTATTAGGGAGTAAAATCTTAGATTCCAAAAAAAAAAATTAAGCATGGGATTACTTCAGGATAAATCAAACACAATATACAATGGTTATATCATTAGGATTGCACTTTTCTAGTCTAATTAGGATATGGTCAGTTTTGGATGTGTTAATGTGTGTTTGGACTTGAGCTCGAGTGTCAAATGCCATTGAGAACCAAATATTTCCATTAATTCTCCTAATTTGGTAGTGCTCATAAAAGTAGTCATTGATGATGACATAAGGTCACCAAATTGCATGCGTTTCTTTCTTCATATGTTGTTTGTATCTATTCATCGTCATGTTTTTTCGTTTAGTGTTTCAAATTGAGTTTACATATCAATATTATAACATATTTTTAACAAATAGTATCACATCTAAGAATCGTTGGACAATGAATCAGATATGATGGATCAAACCCCTAGATAGAAGCGGTATCAGAGCTCTAAGTTCGTTGGACAAATAACCAGGTTTGATGAAGTATAACTCTCCCGATGCAAATAATATTAGAGCTTTAGGTTTGATGAGACATGAAAGAAAGAGTGGAAGTTATTGGACGGAGAGATGATGAACGAAATATATTTATTGTAATTCAGAATTATTTTTTTGCCATATCCAAAAAAAATACGAAGAAGGAGGTGTTACAATGTTAAATCCAGATACGATGAACTAGACATAGTCCAAGAATATTGTTTGCCATTTAAAAAAACACGAAGGGGCAAGAATAAAAATTGTTAGAACCAAAAATAATGCTTTATTAATTATGAAAAATAATTCATATATTGCCTATAAGAACTATTTGCATTACTTCAAAATGAAGAAAAAACTAGTGCTAATCATGCATATAATTATTTCCTATCAGTAATGTCATGAAAAAGAAATATTGAATATTATGAAATAAAATAATTGATTACCCAAAAAAAATTGAATAAAGCAAGGATCTGAATTATTGAATAAAATCATAAGGATTCGTCAAAGGCTGATCACCATGGAATGTCAAAGGGAAGTTGAGAGTTGCTGCCAGGGATCAGTCTCATTCAACAAGAATCTCTTCTACCCCTTGAGGATGATGAAAGGTGGAATGTCGAATGTCAAATGCCATGCCGCCACATAACAGATAAATTTATTATTTGAATTCATGATTAATTTTATTATAAACAAAATACTTAATCACCGTATTCTAAAGTCGAAGATAGAAGAGTCCATTAACCATCATAATATGAGTATATAGACCATCCAATAGCAATGTATTGAGTTTGTTATACATTGTTTTTAAAGTACTCCACACGCTCAAATAGTGAGGCAAGTTAGAGACTGCAGTGAATTATCTTTAAAAAAGAAAAAAGATATATATTTTGAATTTAAACTGTTAAAATTTATCATGCCCCAATTTTTAAAAATTGAAATTGCAAGTTTATATAATCATAGATAGATCTATTTGGATATCATTTTGTCAAACCCTAATTTTTAAAAACAAGGTAAATGTTATTAGGAATTTCTTCCTTATTTGATATTTTGATGAGTCAAACATATCGCTAGATTAATGTGTCTCTAACTAAATTAGCTCAAACTTGTAATACCATGTATAAGAATTACGAGTTTTAATAGGAGATGATTACAAGTTTTAGGAGATTCGCTGACGAAGTCTCCACAAGCAAAGAAGCATGTTTGAAGATTGTTGGCTAATTGCCTTTACCAGCAAAGCGTCTTTGGAGGAAGCTGACTAACACGTCATCACCAGCTGGTGGACCACCAACAAGCAGCTTACCTGCAAATGTCACCAGTGAGGCACTTCTCAACCAGCAAGAAGACAAACACAAATCAGGACAAGGGAAGACTTTACAAAACTAGACTTTAAGAAAGGAGATCTTAAAGTCTGTGATCCTTAAAACTTGTTCGTCCAAAGAATTCACCAACAAACATTCCTCGGGCTGGCTAAGAGTCATTCTGACCAAAGCAGCAAAAGTCCACCTGCTCTGACAGAAAGGACATTGCGAGTCAGAAAAATGAAGACCTCGATGGGACGGGTTTTTTTTATCTCACAACGGCTACGAATTCTAACCTTCCAAGAAGAGCTTATAAATAGAGGTTGTCATCCATGAAGAGAAGGTTACTAATTTCTCCAAATCTGTTAACCTTTGTCATTCTCGAAAACTATCAACTCTCAGCATTAAAAAACTTTTAGGTTGTTCTATCAGCTTTCTGTGTTCCTTCTTGAACACGAGGCTCTGTGCGTCTAGTAAGAGCTACTTCAATTTTATTACCTCGTAAGTAAGAAAATATCTTGGACTTGTCACTACTACGGAAGCAACTATCACGTGTGTATACCGCCAACTTAACGTTCTCGAGACGAGCTCAAACTCTCATGCCCAGTCCGAAGGTTAAGTGGTGCGCCCACGCTTTAGGCCTGAAGAAGCTCTGGATTGCAAGGGACTTGGCGAGTGCGCTAGTGGACTGATGAACGCGGACATTCATCAGCTAACAATAGATTGTTGGCATCTTTGTAATCTTCAGCTTAGTGACTTCCAGATTGCGCATCTGAAGAGAGGATGTAGGACGGTTTGGTCCGGACCTCTATAAATCCTTTGTGCTATTTTATATTTTATTTAACTTCTTCACTAGATTTAAAACTCAACACTTCATGTATTGGAGTATATTACTGAAATTGGTCTAAGTAATATATCGCTCGCTAAATATCTGCATTTCTGAACTCGAGCAGGTGCCATAATCACCAGCTTGGAGGGCCTGTCTTCCACTATATATTGTCTAACTCTGATTTTAGGACCAACAAATGTAATCATATTTACTCTTCATTGAAATGGAAAGAAAGACCTCATAATCGCAAGCTCTTACACATCGGTCAGGATTTTAATGAAAAAAATAGTTGAAAGATTGCAGGAGTTCTTTTAATTATCCACATTATATACAACACAATAATAATGTGCATGAGGTGACTATAAAACTTAGAGAAGGTCTCAGGTTAGGCACGCCTAAACGGTTTAGGCGGGTTTTTTTATCCATTAACCTAAACCAAACTCATCTAATATATCCTAATTGGGGATTAATAAACCCTATTTGGGATGGGTGAACCCATATGGGTATGGATAAGACCCGCTTAAACCGTTTAGGCGTGTCTAACGCAAGTTTTTGTCTAAAACTTATGGTGTTAACGGTGGCATGAAACCTCATGCATAGGCTGAACATTTGCTAGAAGAGGCCATACAAATTAGTCAAATGGTTATGGTCCCTCCCTCAAGCTGCTAGATTCTATTCTGTTCTATACTATTCCATGAAGAAGATGAGAATAACAGAGGTGCGATTTATATCCATTTATCGCCTTGTTCATTTACTTTTGCTGGTTCTATAAATACTTGGTTTGTGATATTAATTTCAAAAGCAGAAGAGAAATGGGAGAGCCGTATAGCATGAAAGAGTAGAGTGGGAGTTTGGTAGCCAAGGATGACTTGCCTAAATCCTTCACAATATTCCATCTCAATCAATCTACTATGTCTATCTCTATATAATATATGTATGGTTTTTAGGCAGCATCCTTAGGCTATCCAAACCCACTCTTATTTATCATGCTACTACGTCTCTTCCGACTAAATTTTTAATTCTTACTATCTCAAATTTTAACTACAAATATGATATATACAAATTCTGTTGATCATGTTTGGGATGGAGTTCCGACAATGGCGGCCCGACTGAATGGGGAGAAACTCCAGATATTATTGCAGGTTCATTAATACAATCTTACTTTGTTTTAAGCATTTTGTTTATTACTCAGTTAAGGTTGCTTGTGTTTGTTTTTCTTTTTCTCATTTTTGTAAATCTTATATAAATGTTATGACTAAAAAATGAGTAAACCCATTATCAGTCCGTCAAAGAAGAAAGTCCAATAGAGGAAGCCCAAGAACCTAATAGACTAAGGCAAACTCCTCGGAAGATCGACAATTCAGCCGAGCTACTCTTGACCAAAATACTCACCTATCGAACAGACCAGCTCGAACATTACGATGAGTTGGATTATCAAGCCGAGCTGCGAAAAAATTGAACCAGCTCGATCGAACGGACGCAACCATTCGAGGCACTAGTTCAACTGAAGAATTGTGACTTTTTGTGTAGAGTCATTTCTTTGTATTCAACCCCTATAAATAGGGTTGCATTTATTGTAAAAATATACATTGAATTCAGCATTAAATACAACGATAAAAGCACTAAGTACTCAAACTCTACTTAGGATCAAGCATCTACCTCAGTTTCGTTTGTCATTTCCTGTTCATTTTATCAAGTACTCTTATAAAATAAACCTCAGTAAAATCGAACATTAACAATAACATTTACTTGTTTCTTTTCTGAAATTCAAATCTCAACGCATTCAAGAGAAGATGTTGAAGCGTCCCTAAACAGCAGCAGTTAGAGGTAAGACAATGAAGAAAATGCCCCAATTCTAGTCACATGTGATCAAAGTGCTTTACCTATGATCAATAGATCATAAATTTGAGCTACACTATATACAGATCACATGACCAATCAGTTCAAAAATGTTTATACATAGGAAGTAGGAGCCCATGCTGTGATGTGAAGTTTTATTTTATACAATAAATACAACTATCTCTCTCCATATAATTAGTCCAGATTACATTCATAAACTAGAGGTTTGATGGGTCAATGCAACGAAAATAACACAATCAGTAAACAAACAACCCTCTCATATTTTCATAGGCCTCACAAATGAAATCAAATAGATTATGCTACAAAAAGTAGGGATTTAAATGTTGTAATATCCAACTACAACCATTTCTATATGGATTCAACAATTTAGTGTTGTGAGTCAAGAACTCCCATCTAAAGATAGTGCCATTTTTCACAAGGTCAGAAGATGGCAACTACACCAACACAAAAACAAGAAAACCTCAAAGACTTTATTTTTATGAATGATAAGAGCAAAACTAGTATGATTAGAGCATGAGTATACCTCCATGAACAGGGATGTTATGATGAATAAAAAAGTAGCAAAACTAAACTAAGTATATGCATTACCATCTATCCAGCTTCTGTATGGAAGAATACATTTTTCTCCTCACCCCAACCTCGTTAATCCCCATATCCTTGAGATCTTCAAGAGTCAACAATGGCAGCACCTCATCATCCACCCCATGAATCTCAAACAGCCCTACATATTTTTCTAATCCCAAATCATTCAACCACATCCTCACACCATTACTATCCCCACCATCTTCTCTTCTCACCAACTCTCTCCACTGCTCATCATCCACCACATTCTTGTTATGATCATCCTCTCCCAAGGAGCGATTAGGGCTGGATGGATTAGAATCCTCTACCACAAACTTGTTGTGGAAAACCCCAATCCCATTACCATTACAACCCAAATCCTCCTCTTCTTGATCTTGTGCACGTTCTTCACTCTCACCACAACTAGACAGTGGGGAATTCCCATTCCCCTGAATCCCATCTCCCCGAGATTTCGCCACAACCCGATTCCTTGAATTGGATAACCTCACTCTCTTCCTCGTGAAATCTCTATCCCTAATAGCACCATCGAGATTCCTCCTTTTCCCAATCGCCACGTCGTCCTCGAAATCGAGATTGCCCGTCTCTCCACCTTTACTGCGGTCATTCACGACGTCGTCGTTCTTATTTTTTTTGGAATGCGCGGTTCTGGCGGTTCGAGGTCTTCTGGGTGGCGGGGCGCCTTTCTTGGCGGTCCATTGCTGTTGCAGCTTGCGGTGGCCGGGGTTTTCGTAATAGGGCTGGTGCAATCTGACGCTCGGCCGCCGCATCCTCTTGCCGTTCTCCTGCGGCGCCTCTCCGCCGTCGGGCAGCATTGCTGTGTGCACAAACTCCGAGAATGCAGAGAAGCCGGCGAACGGAAGAGGGAGGGTCTGTAATAAAGCAGATCACAGTGCGTTTCACCTAAAT
>JAPKLW010000223.1:158117-171333 GCA_026898455.1 Plectranthus barbatus
ATGTTTGCTTATTTTTAACTTTGGGATATTAGTTTGAACGTTTAATTCTATTATATTTTATATTTTGGTTGTTTTGGTGGGATATTTGTAGATTTGCATGGAATATAAGATCTTTTATATATTTGAATATTGAAAATGCATATTTAAGTGATAAAATGATGTATATATAATTTATAGGTAATTTTACAAATATGTTACCTCTTGTGCTTGAGGCGTTCGTCTCTACCTCTCTCCTCATGCCTTCGTTTTTTAGACCTCATCGCCTTGAGTTGCCTCGTACCTTTTAAAATCTAGGCCCTCGTCATCGGTCCACTAGGGATATAGACTGGATTCTCTCTCATAGCCGCTCCTTGGATTGCATCAAGAATGAAGACCTGCCCATTTATTTGATTGCAGGCGTATTTAGCCCGCGAATCATGAGACTTCGCAGCGTGGTACGAGGCCGGCCTAGTTCTTATTGACTGTGGCGCGAGCCACTGTTTTATTTGTTCCACTTTAGTTTCTTCCTCGAAATTGCAGCTGCAGTCTATGAGGAAATTTCAGGTTAAGCTGGGAGACGGGCAAAGGCAGGCCTCCGAAGGAGTGTGTAAGCAACTTAATATGGAGTTGCTTGGATGTGCGGTGAGAGTTGATTGTTATGCCTTCCCCTTAGGAGGCGTTGACATTATTATGGGATAGCATGGCTGGCAACTTTGGGCAAGGTGGTGACAGATTGGAAAGAGCTCTATATGAGCTTCACATGGGAAGGAGTACAAGTGTTGCTACAAGGGGATCTTGCATTATGCACAAACTTGGTTAGTCTGTGATCGTTAGTCAAAAGTACAAGTGTTGCTACAAGGGGATCTTGCATTATGCACAAACTTGGTTAGTCTGTGATCGTTAGTACTTCATTCCCTCCTTTCTTGGCCCACTTTTTCAGCTTACACCTTTTCTGGAATAGAAACTGGGCTAGAAGGAAGCTCCAAACTCTCCGATAACTCCCCTTTGACCGGATGATGGCCGTTAACACGACGTAGCTGTGAAACATGAAATACAGGGTATATCTGACTAGAATAAGGTAAAGATAACATATGTATGTTGCAATCCCCACACGAGCCTCCACACAAAAAGGTCCTTAATACTTGGGCGATAATTTGTGCTGCAACATTCGAGCCAGCGAAGCCTGACGATGCGGACGCACCTTCAAAAACATCTTATCCCCAACCTAAAACTCCACAACCAATCCATGACTTATGTAAAATTTGTTACTTTTCTAAAACTCTATCAGTAACAGGACCCTTCACTAATATTTTAATTATTTTTGTTGTGATATGTATACATTTTACAATTTTGAATATAATCCTGAGACACCAGAGAGTCGGAGTTGGAGCTTGAAAAGCTGATCCAAGACCCGGAGGCAATGAGAAGCTCTCCTTGTAATGGTGCTATACTAGTTATGGAGAGGTCTTTATTCCCCCTTCCATATTTTCTGAAATTAGTTTTCTCAGATGTAAATCATTGGGTGCTTGGTGAATTCACTTTTTAGAGTTTGAATGTCTTAGATGGAAGGAACAGAAATTTTTCTCTTGAATCAGATATTAATTTCTTACATGGTTTAATGCACATTTCTTGGAAAGGGATGCAACCATATTTTCTGAAAAATTTATTTTGGGACTTAAATTTAGTATAGTTCTAATATTCCTCCCTTCCTTGGGAAGACTGGGTTCAGAGTTACTGAAATTATTCTTTTGGGACTTGAGTTTTGTCTGGATCCTATGCAAAAACAGTGTTGAACTTGAATGTTAGTAAATTTTACTTGTCCAAAGAGATTGTTAACTCGGATAATTGTTATTTAACGCATTTAGACATGCTTCATGCAATGTTGGATTGTCTTCTCTTTATTCCAACTAGATTTATGTTAGTAATTTACTGGATTTGTCTTTTTATTTATTTTTTTACTTACAAACTGGCTTTAGCTTCACTGCACATCTTGTATTGAGTAAAACTTTAGCACTTGTATGACCGGCAAAACTATGAATCTCATCATGTGAACAGCTTACATTTGTACTTGGCAGTATTGGAAGTTTTTAGACAATACGGTCTGACATAATCATTGTCTTCCCTAGTATCTACAGTGCTTGAAGAAACTACCTAATTCAGTATGTCTGCACTTTTAGAACATGATGTAAGATATTGTCATACCTTAGTTGGAATCAAGTCACACCCCAACCCAGTTTCCTGCAGAGCCAAAAGTATAGCCAAGAACCGAACAGGACATGGAAGAAATTCTATTAGAGTTCTGAGAGTTCATTCATGTGTCTGTTGTTATGTGGAACTTAAACTATTTGATGCTACTTTTCCAATTTTTTTTATAGATTGAGTCTATTAGAGTTATCTTCGTGTTCTTTTTATGTTACTTAGATAAACAAAGGATTTCAGAAAATCACAACCTTTTTCGAGATCAATTTGATAACCAATATACCTTATTAACATTTAATGGCAAATATTAATAATTGGTGGACTTCAACTTCACTAGCTGTCCTCTGGAATCAACTCCGCTATTTGATTTATTCCTACGTCATTATGAAAGGACCAACTCCGATTTGAAGCATCTTGTCTTAAAAAATCCGTATGGCATGTGGGATCCATTTGAATTTGATTTTGATTCGTTCTATTTGTAGGTTTTTCGCCCCTGGATGCACTTCTTTGCTGTACAGTCTTTAGTGGAAGCATTCTCCGATACGGCCTGCCACCATCTTTTCTGGTAGTTACACTGCCCCTCTTATAACTTTTTGCTGATCTGCCTTTTTGCTTGCTTTGTGTCAGATGCACTGAATATGTAATTAGCTATGTTGACCTCTTATTAATCATCACTCGCTCGCTCGCTCTCTCCCTCCCCCCTCCTTCGTAAGTTACAGTCTGTTGTATTGTCACCTCCTCTAAAGATATAGAAGAAATCTCAGTCCATTCTTGAGGGGATGTGTAGCAGTTGAAACAGTTGCTACCTTCAGTTCCGTTTTAGCTCTTCCTATATCTCATGAAACTTCTGCAACCATTTTTTGTCAAAGATTTGTAAGCCTGTGACCATGTAGGACAATAACTTGACTGAAGCTGTCTATATTCTTGGAAGTTATTCTTGGATAGAGTTATGTGCTGTCACCCCGTGACCTTTTTGCATTGTTATTTAAAATTAGAAAAATAAGGAAACCCACATGGCTGCTTTCTTTCTCATCATGGAACATCGATTCGAAGGAACAAACGTATTGCTGTGCTTGTGTTGTGAATGCGTAGGATTCACTGTCAAATAGTTATGGATGGTCTGTCACTTATCCATCCAAAACAGATGCATTGTTTTCTGTTATAAGCAAGTCAAACATCTCGTTATGAAGGCCACATTCTTTATGGTCCCAGGACCTTCTGAACTTGGATTTTAGTAAAATATGAAGAAAGCTTTTGTTGTCATCATTATCTTTCCTGTGTTGCTGCAGCACATAGTGGAAAACTAAGGATGAAGGAGGAATGGGCAGTTTTGCAGGCGAAGCGGCTGCACATCCTCATGTCTCCTTCACAATAAATCTTATTTAAGGTGAGACACTGAAGTGTCTCTGTCTATTTGCAATCCATAAAGCCATTAATTGCTCAATTCTTTTCTTCCTTCAGAACTCTCCCCACATTCTTTTTGTAATCCTTCAACTTAATAATCTAAGTATTGCCCAGGCCAAACTTTGTTGTCAGAGGATGTTGTTGAATGCATTATGAGCTCTAAATAAACATGGGAATGAATTGAAGTTAACAGATTATATCATCTTCATTTTAGCATATTACTTAACTAGCCCTAGTGTGAAAAAAATGAAGGCAGTATGATCATGGCTGATGCATAATGTTAAATCACTGTTAAACCTCTGGTTTTTGTTTGCTAGACTACATCACATGAATACGCACGAGACATGTTGCCAGAGGGAAGGAACAGCAAGTTGGCCAATTGACACACCAGACAGAGTGGTGTCAAGGTAGCCCTCTAGTCCTAGAGATGTGGAAACATAAATTTACACACTCATCCATGCAAACTGCTCTCTCTCTCTCTCTCTCTCTCTCTCTCTCTCTCTCTATTTTCAACACAACACTGCACATGTTGTGAATTCTTTGTACATTATGATTGGTAGCAAAGCTTGTCATTACAAGAAATGTCTTAACTATCCATTTTTGCCTGTGCATTGTCAGTGTGGGAGGAAACTGGTGGAGATGTTCATCATAAGCCAGTGGTTGCTCATTCTTAGATAATTCATGCATTCCCAACTGCAATTTGAGTAGCAAGATTGAATTGAAATTGAGAGTTGGGTCCTTTCAGTCTCTCTTATTTTAGAGTGAAAGGTATGGATTAATTAATATAAGCTTTGGGTTGGGTGCGGTTATTGTTGTTGAAAAATTATGTGGAATGATTTTTGTCGCATGCAAGTTGAAAGGTAAATGTAATAATGGAAGTGGTCCTCCTACCCTAGGCCACGTTATCAACTGCATTTAATAACATCATCCTTAATTTTCCTAAGATCTATCCCCCATGGCACGCTAAATAATAAATTTATTTTTATTTATTTAAATACTCTAATTTTTTTAAAAAAAAATAAATATACCTTATATACATGCACACACATATTACAGTAATAAAAGATTAGATTTTACTAGACATCACTACTGGATTAACCTATCAATTTTCGTGCTAGTCTCATCATATTGCGAGTAATTTGGTTCGGACAAGATCGCATTGAAGTTTTTTTAAAATAGAAAAGGGAAAATTATTCAAAATATCATATTCTATTGGTCAACCCTTAAAAATACTCTAATCTTTCTCCATCAATGAATTATTCCCTAACCTTTATTTCTGTCAATTAAAAATACCCTACGATGTTAAGTGTGTTAAATTTATGTTGAGTCATATGCTAAATCTTATGTGGCATACACGTAGCGTACACATGACATTTTTTTAATGGTAAATATGTGGAATATATTAAAATTAAAAGTAAAAAACACAATTAAAAATTTAAAACCAAATATAACTTACAATTTAAAATTCATAATAACATTATTAATAAAAAAAAAATAAAAGAACAGTAAAGAAAACCTCTTTCCCCCCCTTCCCCAATTCGCAAACCCTCGCTAACCCCAAATCTCATTCCCTCCCCCAATTTGCAAACCCTTCCCCAACCTCAAATCTTAATTTAATTTATTATTGTGCCAAAATGAACACTATTTTTGCCAACATAATACAAGAAAAAACTTTGCAATCTTTTTATTGATGGGCTTTGAATATTGTTGTATATACAGAATATCTGTGTATTGGTACTGCGAGTTCAAGAAAAATATCAAATCTCAAAATCCCAAAACTCATTACAATGATAATAAGTACAAATTTTTCAAATAAGAGCTAATGCATGAGAGTACATCAACTCATAGTACCCCAACATAAATATATTCGATAATTTAAAATTTCCAGCAATAAGAAGATTGTGAACATGGTTATTGTATTATGCCTGAAGAGATCGTGTTCTTGGCATAATAATCGATGGATTTGGAATTTGGGTTTTTTTTTTTTTTTTGGTAGGAAGGGTTTACGATATGGTGGGGGAGGGGAAGGGTTTATGTTATTTTCTTTTTATTTTTGGTTGAAAATTTAATTTTAATTTGTATTTTTTAAATTTAGTTAGATTTTTTTATTTGTATTTTTAATATTAAATTATAATACATGCCACATATACCATAAAAAATGCCACATAAGATTTAAGGTTATGACTCATCACAAATTTAACACCACCAGCATTATGAGGTATTTTTAATTGACAGAAAAAAGGTTGGGGTATAATTTATTGACAGTAAAAGATTGGGGTATTTTTGAAGGCTAACCAATAATAATACAATAGGGTATTTTGAATAGTTTTTCCAATAAAAAATTGTGACCCTAATTCATCCCTTTTTAGGTTGGCCCGTCATGCCACTGAATTTACGAATTATTTTTTTATTTATAAAACTAATTTAATATTTTCACATGTTATTAAATATTTTATCATTTTAATAAATTTTAAAATAATAAAATATGTGCATAATACCTATTTTATCTTTAAAAAAAATAAAATACATTGCAATTTTTATATGCTCATACATTTAATTATTAAAAATATATTATTTTATTATTTTATCAATATTCATAACTTCATGATTAAATTACTTTTAAGGATCTAATTATTTATATAAATATTATTATTTTGATATTGAATAATATAAATAAGTTTTAGTAATATAATTATGAAAGAAATATTAATAATAAACTAATCACGCCAATTGAGTCAATACATTGGTTTCCAGGTTTAGCCTAATAAGGCTTCGGATTATTCGGTTAAAATTTTATTTGGGCAAAAATATATCAACTCTAACCGGATTAAATTGTAATCCCTAATTTTACTATTGAAATAAATCGAAATTGAAATGTCAAATATTATAAGAGATTTTCACAATTTTGTTTATAAATTTATTTGCTCAAAGTCATAGGGGTCATTGTTGCCAACCAAGGAAACCAAACCATTGAGACAAAGAAGCAAGTGGATGTATGCATTAGTCCATACATATTAAGACTACCCATGCCATTGATTGAAGCACCAATTTATCGAGCATATCCTCCCCCATATGGACACAAATTTTTCAATCGAGCTAAATTTTCTTTCATTTTATTTTGTACTTCTATTTGAAGTTTTTTCTAAAAAACACAAAATAAAATGGCTTATTAATCGACCCATAATTTCCTATCAGTTTGAACCTCTATAGTTCTATCGGTCGGTCAGTCAATTTTTAGATTGCATTTTAATTTTTCAGTTCTTGATTTTCCAATTGATTACCCACTTTATGTTAGACTGAAAAATGACAAAATACTAGTTATCAGTCTTAAAAATGTAGAGTCGATCAAAGATAATAGACTGCCAAGATATTTTTAGGGTTTTTTTTTTTTTTTTTTGAGAGAGAGAGAGATAATAAATTGTGAAACAATACAAAGAACATATCTGTGTGTCCAAAAGAAAATGTATGAGGATGTGATTGAATTACGGGATGTGTTTTGTAGTATTTGTCAGGATATATTTATATGCTGAAAATGACAAGGCAGATGGAATTATTGCAACAAAAATTGATACACAAGTTCTTCTACCATACCATTTTCACAGATTTTATTTTGTAAAACAAATTTAACGTAATTAACATACGTTATTTAAATTGTGTAAATACATTCTTCATAATTATATCATTATTAATAGTAAAATACAGTGCTTTCTCTTTAATTAAAATAAGGAAATATTATGCTTAGTCCCAAATTAAGAGTATATACATATGCATAGCGGAAAAGTTTAATAAGCTTGCACTTTCCAAAACCGGTTGTTTAAGTTACAAATTTTGGTTTAAAAAAATTGGTGTTTAACAAGAAAATTCAAATATACTCCAATACTTAGAGAGGGTTTAAATCCACGCAAGTAAATAGAACTCAGTAAATGCAAATGATTTATAGCGGTTCGAAGTTGAAGTCCTACACCCTCTCTTTAGACTTAAGTCTGAAAATCACTAAGTATGGTTTATAATGGTGTAGAACGATCTATCGCCTTGCTGGTAGAGACAACTGTTTGCCAGCTTCAAGCTCACACACCTAGTCCTTTGCTCGTCGCTACTTCTTCAAATCTGGAGAGAGGACACACTTCACGAGCTCCAGCTGATCAGTGAGAATTTTAGTTCTTCCCGGAACTTGTTGCTTGCGGTGTAAATACCCATGGGAGTCAACTATCAACTATAGGAGATGTGGTGACTAATAGTTGGTTTCTTACTTGGAGAGTAAGAAGACCAAAAGAAATAACTTAGCCAAAATGCTAAGAGTCTCGTGTCCAAGAATGACACGCAGAAGCTCGTTAGTCAGCTTGAAAGTGTTGAAAGCTTTGTGTAGACAATTGCTCATTGCTTTCAGTTCGTTCTATTTCGTAGTGTGTTTCAGTAAACTTCGTCTCTTAAACATTTTGGCTATTTATAGGTTTAGTCTGGAGAATATTTGAATAGTAGTGTTGGTCCGAGATCAGAGTTATGAAATGCACAACGGAAATATTTAATGAAATTTGCACTCACAAATTGGTTGTTACTCACAAATTTGTTTCTAAAAACTGATTATTAGCGAGTTTGAGGTTATGTTCAGTTCGAGTTATACATCAACACTTAGAGAGTGTTGAGTTTTAAATCTTTGCAAATAAGTAAATAAAGTTGTAAAGTGCAAAAATAATTTATAGAGGTTCGGACACAAAAGTCCTGCGTACTCTCTTCTGACCTTAAGTTTTTCAGAATACAACGTGTCTCGCGATCTATCTCAAGCTTGGACTCAGTTTTATTCCGCTTCTTCGTCAGAAAACCAAGAATGAGAGACTAGACTCATTCCTCTTCAAGTACAATCTCGCCAAACTCCATGAAATCGAGTTTGATGCACAACTGCTTGAATCTTTTTTCTCGGAGTGGCTTGTTGAAATATCCGCAAGATGATCTTCTGTTCGAATATATTTCACTGAGATATTCTTCTTCTCCATGTGGTCTCGGATGAAATGATGTCTGATGTCGATATGCTTAGTTTTGAATTGATGTACTGGTTTTTCATGATGCACCTTGCACTATTGTTGTCGCAATAGATTGGCACACAACCCGAACTGACATCATGATCCATCAGCTGATGTTTGATCCATAAAACTTGAGCACAACAAATGGCAACAACCACGTATTCAGCTTCAGTAGTTGATGTTGCAACAAAATGTTGCTTTTTGTTGAACCAACTTATCAGCTTGTAACCCAGAAACTGACAGGTACCACCGGTACTCTTGCGATCGATTTGGCATCCTCCAAAGTCTGAGTCTGAATATCCATTAAGTGTAAGCTCATCATATATAGGATACTAGATTCCTATAGACTCGGTGTACTTCAGGTATCTCACGATCCTTTTGGTAGCCTCCATGTGCGATTCGGACTTGCATGAAATCTCGCACATACTCCAACAACATAAGAGATTTTTGGTTGACTGACTGTCAAGTATAATAAGGATCCAATTATGCCTCTGAAACTAGTTGGGTCTACTAATTCTCCTTCTTCATTCATTGATATCCGAACACTTGGACTCGTTGAAATTCTGAGTGTCTTTGTCTTCTCTTGACAAAACTTGTTGATGAGGTCATTTGTGTACTTCCTATGATGAATGAGTATTCCTTAGGGGGATTGTTAAAGTTGAAGTCCAAGGAAGTATGCCATCTTTCCCATCATGCTCATCTGAAAATAACTTTGCATGAGCTGGGCGAGCTTCTCATAGAGAGATGAGTTCCTGGACCCAAAGATTATAGCATCAACATATGTCTGAACCTGCAAGATGTCCTTTGTGTCCTTGATAAGGAAGAGAGTGCGGTCGATCTTCCCTTTCTGAAATCCATTCAACAAAAATTGGGATAAAGTCTCGTACCAAGCTCGCGATGCTTGCTTCAACCATATAGGGCCTTTCATAGCCTGTAGACCTTTATCCCATGCTCAAATCCTGGAGGTTGCGCCATGTACACCTAATCTTTGAGTTCTCCATTCAGGAAGACATTCTTCACATCCATTTGATAGACTGTGAAGTTGTGATACGCAACTTAGGCTAAGAACATCCTAATAGCTTCCAGTCTTGCAACTGGCCTGTTTCAGCTTCATCAGTAACGCTTTCATTGTCTGTCAGTTCTTTAGTCCATGGAGCTTTTTCTTCTTGATCTTCATCTTTAAGTCCGAAAGCTCTAGGTTGGGTTCCCCTTGATTTGTGCACCACCGACCCTCTTGGTTGTTTGAGCACCAACCAAGGAAACTGGTTGAGAGGACGATTCATTTATAGATCTAGTCGGAACAATTGGTTCATGGCTAGAATTTTTTAAGCCCAATTGTCCATTAACATCATTGATCTCGTGAAAGTCCTCAACCAGCTCTTTCATGGTCTTGCGCACTAAAGTAGCTTCATAAAAAATAATATTGCATGTTATTTCCACAAGCAAAGTCGTCTTGTTGAGCACTATAAATCCTTTGTGAAAAGGGTGTCCATATCCCATGAATACACACTCATCAGCTTTAGGAGAAAAAGTATTCAACTTCGACTTCCCACTATTGTGAATATAATATGATAAACCGAAAGCACAAAGATTAGCTATAGAAGGTTTACGACCATGATAAACTTTGTAGGGAGTTTTGTGTAGCCGATTGTTGAGTCTTCTTCTATTCTGTGTATAGCACACTATAATTACAACTTCTCCCCAATAAAGCTCACTCAAACTGGTTTCCGCCAGCATGGTTGATAACTCTTGTAAAAGAGTTATATTATGTTGATTTTAGTTCATTTTGGAGAGCATTTCGTTTATATTTAGTTAAATAAATGTCGATTTGGTCTTGTTTGTAGTGTTGGAGTCATATTAGAGTCAAATAGGTAGTTTTAATGTTTATTGCCTCACTTTTGTTGATTTTGGAGCTAAATATTTGTGTGAGGAATTTTCCACCCCTTTTAGCCTATGCTGAAGCATGCAGGGCACTGCTGGAGCACTGGAACTGAACAAGCTGATCAAAAGTGGAGTCAAAATTTCAAAAAGAGGGAAGCTTGCTCTTTTGTCCTGTAGTGAAGGCATTTAAGTGATGAGCTAGAAATTAGAGTGTTGAAAATTTCCACAATTTCTCAAGGGCAAGGATGAAAAAGTGCAAAAAGGAGAAAACCAAATTGAGGAAAGAAGTACAACAAGGTGAATGAGAGAGAAAAGAAGACACCACTCTCATTACAGAAGAAAGAGAATTTGGCTAGAGAGAGGCAGTGCAGCTGGGAAGAAGAATCGGAGGAGAAAAGAGGATACGAGCTGCAACTTAACCACCGAGGAGAAATCAACTAAAGATTGAGGAATCATTCCTCTTGCTGGTCGACCGAAAGGGGGGATCTAATCTTTATCCTTTTATCTCTAGAATTTAAGAGTTTAATTATGAGTTTTAATTCCCTGAAAATGTTCTTAGCTTGATTATCTGTAAATATGAGCTAAACCCACTTGAGTTGGGCTATGGATGATGCTTATTTGTGCTGAAACTATATGTAAGGCATTTACTGCTAGTATGGAGTTTTTAAGTGTTTGAAGGTTTAATTTTATAATTTGCAGCTCTTGTGGAAACTTGTGGTTGCCAATTTATGCTTAATCTTGGTTTGGGAAAATTAGGATTAAGGGTAAAAACCTTGAATGCTACACAATATATGCATAGAAATATGTGGATTTGTGTTTGCTAAAATGTCTATGAGAGTTCCAATGGTGCTGACCTTGTTTGAATTGGGCATAAGAATATGTTAATTTAAATTAGGAAAAGTCATCTCACCTATTTTGGGAAATCTAGTTGAGAACATTAATTTTGGCAGCAACTTTAACTCTGTGCTATTGCAGTGCTGTAGCATAATCCCCTGAAGTAAGTTGAATCCATAGTCTAGGTCGTCTTCATTACTTAAATAAGAAATTGTTAAGTTTATTTGCATCATTTCTCCCCTTTTTCTGCATCCCGTGTTTATATGTCCTTTCTTTACTTGTTTACTTCAATTATGCCTAGTTTAAGCAAACAAACCAACAATATTTTCTCTCATCAGCCAAACCAACAAGTTAGTTCGAAATGAGAGTCGTGTGTCGATCGACACACACCCTGTCGATCGACACATGGGCTATTTAGGAGGATTTTCTAAAGGTAACATTAGTTCCATGTTTAATTATTTGAACTTAATATATATAGTTGGATTTTGGCGAATTTACACATTCATGCCACTTTTTAGACCTAGAGATATAGTTTTCATAGTTCTTCTATTATTTTCGACTTTGGATTGAAGATTGTGGGCAATATTTCTCAAGATTGGACTCAATTCAACTGTTTTATTTATGAAGAGCATTTAAAGGTTTTATCATTTCATATATTTGTTTAATATGAATATGTGTAGGTAATCCTCTAATCAGATTCTAGGGTTTATGTGAATATCTTGGATGCATATTTAGGTTATCGAATCGATCAATATCTTAAAAAGGTTTATCAATTCTTGTGCTTTTCTAAATCTGATTAAATTGGTCATTTGATTAGGTTTTCATAATTAATTAATTTGAGATTGAAAAGTGAAAATTAATTAATCAATTTAAGAATTGATAATATGGATTTTTATTATGTCTGAAAAGAAGAATATAATCTATAGGAATAAAATCTTATGTTTTTTGGAGTTATTAATTTTTTTAGAGACTGAAAGGATATAGAAAATTGATAATCTACTTTATGAATTGCCAAACCCTGGAATTTGTAATATTTTTCTGATTTCCACCTTAATCTCTATTTTTAATTGATCGATTGATTTCCCCACATGTTATCCAAGATATGAACCTGCCCTGGAATATGAACTTTTCTCTATTGTCTAAAAACTTGGTTTAATTCTCGTTTTAATTTAGTTTCTAGCAATTTTAATTTCAATCACAAAAAAGCCCCTTTTCAAAATTCTGATTTATTTGGACAATAAACCAAAAAATTATGTTTCAGTACATGAGATGTTCGATTATACAATCTCTGTGGGATTGATAATTTTAACTTATCACTAAACTAAAGTATTATTAAAAATTTAGTGATCACTAGCCTATGTTGAAGCATGCAGGGCACTGCTGGAGCACTGGAACTGAACAAACTGGTCAAAAGTGGAGTCAAAATTTTGAAAAGAGGGAAGCTTGCTCTTTTGTCCTATAGTGAAGGCATTTAAGTGATGAGCTAGAAATTAGAGTGTTGGAAATTTCCACAATTTCTCAAGGGCAAGGATGAAAAAGTGCAAAAAGGAGAAAACCTAATTGAGGAAAGAAGTACAAAAAGGTGAAGGAGAGAGAAAAGGAGACACCACTCTCATTACGGAAGAAAGAGAAATTGGCTAGAGAGAGGGAGTGCAGCTGGGAAGAAGAATCGGAGGAGAAGAGAGGATACGAGCTGCAACTCAACCACCGAGGAGAAATCAACTAAAGATTGAGGAATCACTCCTCTTGCTGGTCGATCGAAAGGGGGGATCTAATCTTCATCCTTTTATCTCTAGGATTTAAGAATTTAATTATGAGTTTTAATTCCCAGAAAATGTTCTTAGCTCGACTATCTGTAAATATGAGCTAAACCCACTTGAGTTGGGCTATGGATGATGCTT
>JAPKLW010000223.1:182125-228984 GCA_026898455.1 Plectranthus barbatus
TTTTTCAAAGTGTAACATCAATGTCTAACATATCTTTTGTTAATGTTATACTTTCTCTCTGCTGCATATGAAGTTGGTTACAACCGTTTCCTATTTTTTAGGGACGACTATTTTAACCATAATTCCATATCTTTTCAGGTCCTACTTTTCAGGGGTCGTGCATATTATGTATCCTAACCATATTTTATTATATTCACTATTATTCTAGGTAAAATAAAGGGGAGTTCCTTCACGATTCAAACCACCACCCACGTGAGCGATTGTGGAGCTTCTTTTTTTTGTACAAAGGAGCAAGTGGACGTGGAAGGAGAGCATACCCATGACTGCAAGCGTGGGATAGGCAATCGTGCACTCCAAGACTGAATAAAAGGAAGATTGAAGAGTGGAGAACGTTGAGCTACTGAGATTATCAAAATATTCTTCAAGAAGTTCTTCAAGCGTTCGGTCTCTCACCCTCACGAATTATTCAGCACAAGGTCAACAAGATTAAGGTGGAATCTATCTCCGGAGAGTGAATCCTACGGTAGAGGAGCTTTTAGTTTTGTTTTGTGTTGCATAGTTAGTGAGTATTTTGTTGAATTTCTTCAAGGGAGTGAACCAAGAAGAAATTCAATATTTTTTTTAATATTTTTATTTTACTGTGTAAACTCATTTTTCATAGTGAAACCATTTTAGCCGTGAGGCACTCTGGGGTTTAGTAATAAATTCAATAAAATATTTAAATCCGTTGCGTACTTTATTTTATGTTTGCATGTTAAACTTTTAAATAACTTTAACAGTAACATGTTTCAGTTAAATTTAAAAATAACTTTAACAGTGCAGAGTTATTGTTTTTATCAGTGCTAGACATTTGGTAAGGTATTCACAAGTTTAGAAATAAACTTGTGGCAATTTATTTTATATTTATTTTATGCTGCAGTATACGTTAATATTGTTATGTACTAATTATTTATGTTACAGTAGTAAATTCGGGCACAAAATTATTTCAATTGGTATCCAGAGCGACTACTTGACGGACTAAGTAGCAAGTTCCTACAGTGCAAATTTACTACAATGAATTCATCAAATTCAGTAAGTAGACCACCCATTCTTAATAGCTTTGGCGACAACTACTATCTATGGAAGTCGAGAATGAAGATGTACATCAAGTCATTGGATGAAAAAGCATGGACTGCTGTGAAAGATGGATGGATACCTCCAAAAGTGTCAATACCAGATCCAAAGAATTCAAATAAGATGTTGGTGTCACTCAAATTGGAAAGACAATGGACGCAAAGTGAAAGGACAATCTCTACCTTTAACACTATAGCACTTAAATCTATACTTGTTTATGTTGATGTTGCATCTTTCAGGCTTATTTCCAAATGTTCAGAAGCAAGAGAAGCATGGTGGATACTTCAAGGCAAGTTTGAGGGAACCACTAGTGTTAGAATGTCAAAGATGCGGATCCTCACCAACAAATTTGAGAATTTGAGGATGTTAGAAGGGGAGACCATCTTATCATTTTATGAGAAGACTATATCCATGGCAAATGAAGCTCAAGCTCTAGGTGAACCTATCAGCAATGGAAGGCTGGTCAGCAAGATATTAGTGTCGCTGCCAGAAAAGTTAAACATCAACGTGTCTGAAATCAAAGAAGCGAGAGATGTTGAAACTTTGAAGATTGCAGATTTGGTAAGTGTTTTGTCTTTGTCTGAATTGAAACTGGTGGAACAAAAATCGGAAGACAAAATCAAGAGCTTAACCTTCAATTCAGGAGATTTTAGAGATACAAGTCCAACCAACATCCCAAAGGTAGAAGAAATTGAAGAAGAGTTAGATGATGATCTAATGGACAAAGATCAATCGAATCATATGACACAAACGAAAGGGATAAACAAGTTCGAGAAAATTATTAGTCCACAATTCGGGAGAAAAGGTTCAACATCAACATCAACATTGTCAAAAATCTTAAGTGACGTTTTTACAAAGAAAGACTTAGATGTTGAAGAGCCCCTCTATGAATACATTATGTCTCCATGGAGAATAGAGGAATGTGTAGATGAGGAGCATGCTGATGATGAGTCTAAAATTTCAGAAAATAGCATCTCCGACAATGATAATGTTACACTTTCGTCCAACATTCTAGTGTCAGAGAATATTACAAACAGGTATGAAATGACCAAGTTAAATAATATTTCTTCTGGCTGTACTAACAATTATACAGGATTCATGATCTGCTAAATAATGAAGATATCTTGAAGATTGGTAAACAAATAAGCCATTACTCCAACCTTGTTGATAAAGAATGTGAGAAGCAAAAAGAGAAGTTTATATTTTTCAAAGATAAGGATATCTCTCTTAAAATCAAAGATTTCTCAATACAAAGGGAGATGGAGTTTAGTATGTTAATTTGTAAAGTTTTTAAGGCTTATTTGGTGTGTGATAAATTTAGATTTGATGTGATTATATCTATAGGACATTCTTATGTCAATAATTGAAGATATTTCAAATTATTTTTTACATATCCTATATTATCTAAGTATGTAAATTATATAGTTAATATGTTTAAGGTTGATACTGCTATGACTAATAGAAAGTCTAAATGTGAGTTAAAATCGTGTTTCTGTGAGCACTCAACAAGTTGCTAATGAGAATATGAAGTTTTACAATGTTAACCAATCTAATAATATTATTCAATGTTATGTGATATATTTTAATTATATCTTGTTAAGGACTAATGTTGCAGTTACATGGTACTCTGACAATAGGTATGTTAGACATATGACAGGAAAAGAAACTCTCAACTTACCAGATTTTCAAGGACTCCAGTCCTTTAACAAATGTTATCAGGTTGATCAAGATCAAAAAATACTCCTTAATCAAGTCTGATGAAGATCGTTGATGTCACCAAAAGATCGGGCACACAAATATTAGAAGCAACAAGAAGTCACTCAAAAATACCGGTGTTAAAAGATTATCTAAACTAAAGTTCAACATTGATAAGGTTTGTGATTCTTGTCTGAAAGGTAAGCAGACAAGGTCATCACATTCTATGCTGAGCATGATTTATACTGCACATTGCTTTAAGTTAGTGAGATTAATTGAGTCAATAGAATTTGAGAGCTTTGATAACTTTTCTACATTTGTTAGAGTTGACTTAATGAGAGATATATATGATATGTTTTCCTGGCTAAAGAAGTTGTGTAGAGAGCTTCAAAAGGTTCATCATTCAAATCTAATTATAATTAGAATTGATAATGAATTTGTGAATGAGGAACTTTTTAACCTTTGTGAAAGTAACTGTTTCTCTCTTTATTTTTACTCTCTTAAATCTCTTCAACACAAGATTATTACTGAATTGAAAATGGTTGAGCTAATGTCAATCTCTGAAAGTTTGTTCATTAGAACTGAGAATACATCATGTCATTTAATGAACATGATACATTCAATACAAGGTATTGAAATGATTTCTTATGAATCTTCGAAAATGAATAAGTCAAACATTAGATATTTACATGTGTTTGGATGTGTTTGTAATTTTTTGGATGATCATGATTATCTTGTGATGTCTAATCTAAGGTATAATGATGATTTTATCCTTGAATATTTAACTAATAGTAGAGTTTATCGAGTATCTAACTTACATACCCAGACCATTCAAGAGTCTGTGAATGTAATTTTTGATAATGCAGGGATTGTTCTATATAAGGAATGGAAGAATGGCATGTCCCAGCTCAGTGAAAGTGTCAATGAACCTACAACAAATACAGATGTTAAACCTCTCCTAAGTCTAACATCAACTCCAAACTTCCTCTGACAAAGAGATGAAGCTACCTGAACCTGAAACTCCGAAAATTTCACAGCCCAACACAAATGTACAACAAAAAATCCAACCTGAAAACCCTACTGTCGTTGTACATCCCATTGCTGAGTCTGAAACTACAACAATATCTCAACCTGATAATCTCAAGTCTGCTGAAATCTCAAGTCCTCTACCTGAATCAACCATTGAACCCGCTTTAACGGAAACCACTGAGCCCTTGGTTGAAAAACCTAAATTTCCGCTGCCACAATCATTAGAAAAACCTTCCCCCGCCTCTGGACAAAACCCTACTGAAAAGTCTGACAACCCACCTGTTAGAGACGAGAGGTCAGAGTCTGACATGTTGTTTGACAAGGAAACTGAAGAAATTTTGAAAGAACCCCCAGTTGCACAGAACTTCATAGGAGAGTTTGACAACCCAATTAATGCAAATGATCCATGCAACTTGAAGGCCATCTCTGAAGGATTGAAAGCTCCTGGAATTTCTCTATTTCCATCTCGTAGGTCTGAAAGACTCTATCATGATATTATCAACCAACAAAAGAGAGAAATACCTAGAAGAGGAAGAGGAGGAAAAGTAAAGGACTATCAACAAGCACTGATGGACACTGCACAGTCTCATGTTCACATTCATTCAATCTCGTGCACCTCAAACTAGGTACTCTTTCCTCATCCAATTTATCATTAAAATAAATATTTTAAGAGACAATGTTGATAAGACTTTATGTGTAGAGAATATTAGTATTACTTTTATCATTGTCAAAATTTATGTCAATGATTGCGTGTTTGGTGCCTCTGTCATTTGGCTTGATAATTCGTTTGATATAACTATTGCTAATATGTTTTAAACTAGTATGATAGATAAATATATCCCTTATCTAGGTCTTCGAATTTATCAACCTAAAAGAAATATTTTTATATCTCAGAACAAGTATGTTATAAGGTTGATGAATGATTTCTGTCTAGAATATGAGAAACCTAGGAGAACTCTAAAGAGAATTGATGTTAAACTGCTCAAAAACTTTGTTAGATGTTAGTGTTAAACTAACATTGTCTGAAGGGATGTCAGGGTTCTTGATTTACTTAACTGCAAATCACCCAAATATGTTTTCAAGTGTTGATGTAAGTGTCAGGTATCAAAACTGCTTTGAGGAGTCACATTCGGAGAAAGTTAAAGCCGAGATGAAGTACACAAGAACCTCAAGGAGTTATTCACGACTACTCTTGATGAAACAAATGTTAAATGATTACAGTACAAAGCCTGAAACTCTAACACTTTTATTTGATAATGCTAATGCCATTGCGATTTCTAAAAACCCTATTCAGCACTCACACACTAAACACATTGACATTAGGAAACCTTTCATTCGTGATTTAGTGGAGAAGAATTTAGTGACTTGGAAATATGTTCCAACTAAGAACCAAATAGCAGACATTCTTACCGAGGCTTTAGACTTTGAAAGACTTTCATTTCTTTGAAAAGCCCTGGGGATGTGCAATTCCCCTCAGTAATGAGTTCTTACTTTTGCCTGTTGAAGTTTACATGTTATTGTTAGAGTTTGTTCCTTGTGTGATTTATTTTCCTGTTATAAAGTTAGAAACACAAGAGTGAGGTTCTCTGACTATAAAACTTAGATGTTTTAATCTAATAATTGTCTTGCAAAATTAAGTACTATGGAATGAACGTTGGTAGAACACTGTTCATGTGGAAAATATAAGCAATTCAACGAATTGGAATAGTTTTTAATCAACTAGTACTAGAGGTTGGCGATGATAAGGCACACAACCTCTGTGGATGGATGTTGATAATATCACAATGTGTAACTCTAGCATATACAATGTCAGACTTTTATGCATGCTGTTTCTTTTCTGTTTCTCATTGCTATCCTCCAGGAATTCGTATTTTTTAATAATTTTTTGTTGTCTAAAGTCTAGGAGTCTGCTATTTGTTCTGAAGTTGTTACATAATTCAAATTTGAGTCATCGTTTTCAAAATCCCTTAATTTTCGGTGTTTGTTGAACTATGTCTTTATGTTTTTTGTGTTTATGCTGCGTAGGATTCCTCATTTATCAATTTGTACTGTTGCTTATTTAAATATAAATGTCTCCTCTCACCTCTATCTTTTCATCTCACACTAATCAAGAAAAACTCTTGTACTTCATGCAATAGTGTTCTTCGTACTTTTTCCTCTCTAAATTCAGGTCACCATGAACGATAAAATTCAAGAACTGATCAAGGAGGTACTAAGTTGAGGAGATCTTCAAGCTTTACAAGAGTCCCTCTCAAAGGTGATAACTGATCGTCAACAAAACCCTACTCCCATTACTCCTATTCCTCTCTCCCTCAATATCTCTGAATTGGCTGAGAAACCTAAATCTCCGCCTCCTTCATCCTCTCAACCTCAACCCAAAAAACCCTACTGTTGAAATCTCTAACCCTCTAGCCTCTGAAAAACCACTATCACTACAAAATTCACTCCTGGTGGTCCAGAAGAGAAGTTTGACATACCCTATGTCAGAGATGAACAAATCAAGGCAGACAAAAACTCGATGCTGCAACTAAGCTATTCTGTCTGAACCACCTCTGTATCAAATCTTTCTATAGAACACAATAATCCTATCAACCCAGACAACCGCAGTGAATTGAAGGTGATTGTTGACAGTCTAAAGATCGCATGTAGCACTACTTTCCCTTCACACAGATTTGAGAGACTATTCGATGAAACCATCACGATGAGGAAGTAAAACCAACCTAAAATAGGAAGAGGCAACAAATATAGAAACTTTCAACTCTCATCCCAAGTCTTGATTAAGATGTCAATGTGTCAGACTCTGCAAAGCCTAACACTAACCCTCCAGAAGAAGACTACGATGCTGACATAAAAACATATGAGAACTACATGTAGATCCTTCTCAGAAAGTGGAGAGCTCAAAAAGGGATTACAAAGTTAAAGGAAAGAGAAAAATATCGGAAGGAGAGTCTGTTGGAAGTCACACCCCTTGTACCAACTGTTGTTGATGATGATCCCATGTCAGACTTTGAAAAGTCTAACACCAACATGGTATAACAACAGTGACCAAAGAACAAGCAGAACTACTCTACCACATCGATAAAGGTCTATCGTTTAATTTATTCATAAATTGTTTAGCTTTTATTCTCTAACATTTGCAGGGCTCTCCCCAAGTCTCATTCAACTATGCTGTCGCAGCCCTGCCTTATCTACGCACTCATTAGATATAAAGACGTTCAAGAACATGATGGAGATGTCATAGCTGACATGAGTCTCTTTGTGTTTAGACAATCTTTAACCTTTGCGGCGTACCAAGTTAAAGATCTTCCTATGAAATGAGTGCTGGCAATCATGATGATGAAGGAATATTCTCTTCCAAGACAATGCACTTAACCGACTACCACAACACATCAAATAAAAGGTTGAAGTTGTAAGCTTTCCGTCCAGCTACCATTCAGGGGGAGACATCATGAGATTCATGACATGAGATTCAGGGGGAGACTCTCTTTATTTATTTAATCTTGTGGTTTATTTTGGTAATGTTTATGATGGTTAATCCATTGGTTTTGTTTTCATATGTGGTATGTATGGCTGCTCCATGTTTTATCGTGGTTATACCATGTTTAAAGGTTTATCATGGCTGCTCCATGTTTTATCGTGGTTATACCATGATAGGTTTATCATGGTTGCTACATGCTCTGGTTTGGAATGGAAACTGGAAGGATAAGCTTAAGGGGGAGAATATTATTGTTGATGTCGGAGTTACACTTATGTTTAACACCATAGTGTGACACTTTTATGTTTAAGCTTACCATTCGCAGATTCGTTTGATTTGTTTGTTTATGTTATGGTTGATCCTTAAGCAGGGAACACTTAATTGGTTTATATATGTATCATGGTTGCACCATGAACTGGAGTGTGGAAGAACAACTCAAGGACAACATTATGGGGGAGCTCTCTCATCCCTTTAACCTCCTATCTACTCGGTTAATATTTAATGTTTATATGTGCTACGGATGATCCATATTTTACAATCTTTAGTATTTATGTGCTATGGATGATCCAGTGTTATGTGTTTGAATATTTTATCATGGCTGAACCATGACTTTGTTTGGTGTGTGGAATGGCAGCAGAAAGTCTAACATTAAGGGGGAGATTGATGATGTTAGACATTTGTAATGTTAAACTTTTTCAAAGTGTAACATCATTGTCTAACAAATCTTTTGTTAATGTTATACTTTCTCTCTGCTGCATATGGAGTTGGTTACAACCGTTTCCTATTTTTTAGGGACAAATATTTCAACCATAATTCCATATCTTTTTAGGTCCTACTTTTCAGGGGTCGTGCATATTATGTATCCTAACCATATTTTATTATATTTACTATTATTCCAGGTAAAATAAAGGGGAGTGCCTTCACGATTCAAACCACCACCCATGTGAGCGATTGTGGAGCTTCTATTTTGTACAAAGGAGCAAGTGGACGTGGAAGGAGAGCATACCCATGACTGCAAGGACGTGGGATAGGCAATCGTGCACTCCAAGACTGAATAAAAGGAAGATTGAAGAGTGGAGAACGTTGAGCGATTGAGATTATCAAAATATTCTTCAAGAAGTTCTTCAAGCATTCGGTATCTCACCCTCACGAATTATTCAGCACAAGGTCAACAAGATTAAGGTGGAATCTATCTCCGGAGAGTGAATCCTACGGTAGAGGAGCTTTTAGTTTTGTTTTGTATTGTATAGTTAGTGAGTATTATGTTGAATTTCTTCAATGGAGTGAACCAAGAAGAAATTCAATATTTTTTTGATATTTTCGTTTTACTGTGTAAACTCGTTTTCCATAGTGAAACCATTTTAGCCGTGAGGCACTCTGGGGTTTAGTAATAAATCCCAGAAAATATTTAAATCCGCTGCGTACTTTATTTTATGTTTACATGTTATGTAGGATTCGAGTCTACGGCCAACAACGTGAGTTGTTATTTAATTCGCAGGATCGTTCTTAGGGTATCAAAATAAATTCGATTAAATAAACCATGCGAATCCTATGCATGCTCCTACAAACTTAATTGTATAGGATGGATTAAGAGAAATACCTTTCTTCAATCGTTTGATCTACAGATCTAGATCGGAGAATTAACAATGAAGTTAGATCTGAAGCGGAATGGAACTCCTTCTTGTGTTCCTACAGGTCTGATCTTCTGATCTGTTCCCTTGCTCCTTGGAAATCTGGTGAGGATTATCCACCAAGTTGAATCAGAAAGCCGGAGGATTCGATCAGAAAAATCCCTCCTTCTGATCGCCCGAAATCTCTCTCTCTCTCTCTCAATATTCGAATAGAATATTAGTTGTATACTGTGGTGGCTACCATCTGATCTGAGAGGGAGAGACTATTTATAGTGTTAGGGTTTTGAGAAACCCTAACCCTAATTGGGCTTGAGCAGTGTGTGGGCCAGACCAGGGATCAAATGTAAATAATAAAGTGGGCCCTCTTTATTAATTAATTCTTCCTTGTTCAACCCAGAACATAATTAATTAATAAAACATTGTTTTAACCTTCACCACGGTAACAATGTTGACTCGCCCCTTTATTACCACGTTATTAGGAACGGGTTGCATTAAACTAACATGATCCACATATTTAAGGTTTTAGACATTCATTAATTAATTTGGTTTATGACAATTAACCACAATTAATTAATATCTTATTTCCTAACTAGTACCACTCACTCCTTTTCTCTTATGCTTGAACAAATCATTCAGCCTGCAGGACTTAGCATAAAGAACCTTGTGAGCTCATCAGGGAATGTCACCATCCTGAAACGGATATGCTTACCTATACATCCAGCCTAAGCAGACCCCACACAAATTGCCAACACCCAAAGTGCAGGTATAAGAGTACATGTAAGACTCGCCACCATAACATATCAAAGTGTGGTCAATCCCTGTGTGCCCCTTATCCTTCAGTAAGGTTTAAGATCATAGGAAGTATGTTAGGGATCTGGCTCATTCATATGTCAATGAGAATGGCACATCCCATTGTTGATCCCATCAATACATAAATATGTACCGACACATCAAGTAGCTAGGATAAGCCCACTTATAAACCGATGTGCCGCAGCTTAGACCGACAGCCTATCCAGGGACCGTCTCAGCTGTGATACTGTTTATATCTCGCTAGGTCAAACGAACCATATGATCCTCTGTGATCTCCTACACACCATATGGTCATCCCTATCTACGAGATAAAAGGATATTATAGTTCGTTATATGTTCACATTTATCAGATAGCGAGAATTGTTGATGTAACACATAAATGAAGGCCAGTATACAAACACTTAATCATTTATGCTTTCTGTATACAATCCCAACATGTTAAACTTTTAAATAACTTTAACAGTAACATGTTTCAGTTAAATTTAAAAATAACTTT
This sequence comes from Plectranthus barbatus, assembly GCA_026898455.1. Taxonomy (NCBI): domain Eukaryota; kingdom Viridiplantae; phylum Streptophyta; class Magnoliopsida; order Lamiales; family Lamiaceae; genus Plectranthus; species Plectranthus barbatus. The sequence goes on from JAPKLW010000223.1 coordinate 192,375, forward strand.
AACAGTGCAGTGTTATTATTTTTATCAGTGCTAGACATTTGGTAAGGTATTCACAAGTTTAGAAATAAACTTGTGGCAATTTATTTTATATTTATTTTATGTTGAAGTATACGTTAGTATTGTTATGTACTAATTTTTTATGTTACAGTAGTAAATTCGGGCACAAAATTATTTCATAAGTTTTCTCGAAGAGAAGAGGAAACTTAAAATTGACTTTGAAAAATGTCAATATTCAATTTCAAAATTCAAGAGCATGTGAAAAACAAGGATTCTGAAGTCAGACTCAAGATCTCTTAAAGTATCAACCAAAAAGTCAGTACGAGGAAACTTCAACTTAGATTCCTCGGACTAAAACTTAATCTAACAAGAGCAAGTAGAAATTACACTGCCAAGAGCAGACCTGAAGAATGGTCTATAATTGGACGACCTAATGTTTGTCTCTAACGAATGAATCAATGAGTCTAATGGGCAAAATTTTGAATTGTCGTCCCAGCAGACTATAAATAGTCCAACACTTTGACAGAATCATTACTCTGACTCTCGCGCAAAACTGAAAAGTAAAAAATCTCTCTAAAGCTATCTGTTTACTTCGTGTTATTTTAACACGAGGCTTAAGTCTTCCGATTCAAGCTATTTCTTTCATGCATCTGTCTAAGTACACGAGGCTAAGGCTCCCATGCTTAAGCTACTACTCTTGGAGATTATTACTTTTCAAGTAGAAGTTAGTTTTCCTACTCCGGGATACTGATTATCATGGGCGATTGCCAACAACCTTAGTTCTGGGAAGAACAGTAAATATCCAACCATCTAGATTGAAAGTTGCAGGGTGCGTCCTCACTTCAAGCTGAAGAAGAAGCAGATTACAAGGAGTTTTTGGGCGAGTGACCTAGCAGACTGACGGATGGAGATTTCCGACGGGCTAGCATAGATCATGAGAAGGCTTGTAATTTGTGACTTAGTGGATTCTTGATTAAGTTTGGAAGAGTGGATGTAGGACTTTGATTCTGAACCACTATAATATCTTGTGTCATTTACCACTTATTTAAGTTTTTGCACTTTGTGTTTACTTGCTTATTCGAAACCTTCAATGCTCAGATAAGTATTGATGTGTATACTTGAATTGAAAACTTAAACTTACTTTGAGTTTAAAACTGAGTTTTACCAAAACTGAAAACTAAGTTTCTGAAAGTCAGTTTTCAGAATAAGTGCAAGATATATTTATAACTTCCGCTGCTTATTCTAGTACTTTGATTTTGGGACCAACAATTTACAACAAAATGAATACATCATCTAATAGAGGATACATCATCTTAGAATAAAAGCATCATTTATTTATAAAAAAAAATGCATTCAAATATTATTGACTAAATCAATCATTAACTTCAAAGGAAATATATTACTCAGATCCATCTAAAAAACAGTAAATCTGTCTCATATAAATTCTTGCCAATAATTAAAAGTTAAGATATGCTCGTAATTTATTAATTATAATTAATTTCTATCTAACTTATTATATATCATATAGAAAGAAAAATGAGAAAGGTGTTTAAAAATGAAAATTAATGATAGGTGAAAATTAATGATAGGAATGAGTGTTCAGCCGTTATATTTATGAGATTAATACTAGTATGGCACCCGCACGATGTGCGACACTATTTAGTTTATTTATTTATTTATATTTATATTTCCTCGGAGCGATATGGTTAAAATACTTTGTTTATGATCAATTTTGTGTAAAATAAATATTAGGAACGTAAACCATTTCACATTGAAATTATGTACCCCAATCATCAATAAAATGATATAAAATAAAATAACAACATAAATATAAACATTTTATACATTCTGAAAGACTTCCTTATTTACAACATTAGCATTACTCACTGAAATTATCATCATCACTTGCTAATATCTTGAGTCCGCTTCTAGCTGTAACTCTAAAAACAACAACGTATAATTGACCATGAGTAAAAACAACGTCTTTTTTCAATAAAATGCCGACATGTGATAAGGATTGTCCTTAATTGTTGTTATAGTCATGGCATACGAAACAATAAAGGGGAACTATCTCCTCTAAAACTTAAATGACAAATGTATATCAGATGGTGACAGAGTCATTCTATGAATAAAGTCAATTTCACCATAACTACTTACGGTCAATATCTCAGTTTCAATAACATGATTGTCAAGTCTGGTGATGATTAGGCGGGTCCCGTTGCTCAATCCAGCATATTGATCTATATTTCTCAGCAACATAATAGGAGTTCCCACTTTAAGTATCATCTCATGATTTGACAATCCCGTACATTTCAAGTCATTCAAATATTTAGGTGTGTGCAAATCAGTCGAACACATTTATTAGCCCATCTGATTTGCACATACTGTCTTAACTTAAATAAACTCTACTATCAGAGGTGTTGCAATCCACCATGTGTTGATTTACTGAATCAACATCTCTAATTAACGCAACCCACTCTGAGAATATTTTTAATTCAGAGGCTTCAAAGGTCATATTTCGGAGCCACATATTTTTCGTCAACCTTAAAACTCTTACATCCTTCTATAGATATGATGAATTTATAGTGGCATTGACAATGTCTTGCCTCTTTTCCTTTGGTATAACAGGCAATATTTGTATAAATCACCTCCAAAAACCATTGTTTTTCCTCCAAACGGTTGTATGTATGATAAGCTATACTTGAACTGCATTAGATCCTTCATAGTTGATCAAGAGCTTCAAAACAATACTTGTACATCATATGAACCTCATCCTAAATAATAAGCTTGCAATTGACAATCAATTCAGCTAGAAGGGTTCATTGTTTTATGTTGCAAGTTGAATGTTCATTAAGAGTTAGTGGAATGGAAAATCTCGAGTGAGCAGTTCTTCCGCCAAACAATAACAAATATCCTATTCCACTTGAAGGAACATTTAGAACTATTTGACATTGACATCTTATTGCAGCAGATAAAGTTCTCCAAATAATTTTTTTTACGTACCACCATAACCATACCTAAAGAATACCTTGGCACCATTAGATTCGACATTTTCCATGATTACGTCATACACATAACGTTGTTCATCCGTTAGATTTTCTAAACAATCAATATGTTCAGATGCTAATTATTCACGATTGTAGTTCAATTCATCCATTATCAGTCGATTTCCACTTTCAAAGAAATATTGCGGACCTCGATAGGGAAGTTTGCTAAAAAAATGAAATTCTTTTAGGAGAGTGAACCAAGAAGGAATTCAATAAAGGAAACAAGATACGAAAACACAGTATAAAGATTTGGTGTAAATTTTGTGTATATCTTTTATTCTTTTCCCTATTTACATGGGATATTGTTTTACACCTCTATTATATATATCAAATATGTACATCATCATTTCATCGGTGATTTCATAATTCGTCTTATATGGTATCAGCCTTTTTTATCCTCCAAATCCTACCTCTCTCGTTTCTCTTCTCCATCATTTTTCTCCTTCAACACCATGGCTACCCAAACTCAAGATATTCTTCCTATTAATACCATGATCAATATTAATACCATGATCAATATGACACATGTCAAGTTCGATTCTTCCACTTATCTCATTTGGCATCGCCAACTCCTTCACATGGCCAATTATTTTGACCTTTGTGGATTTCTTGACGGTGTAACCATCGCCCCTTCGCCTACTATCACCTCTGCTGATGGTGTTTCCTCTCCAAATCCTAACTATCTACAGTGGCATCTGAAAGATTATAAGCTGCTCTCCGTTTATAGACTTCATTATATGCTGATGGCATGACTAAAGTTATTGATTACACCTTGATAAGCTTATATTTCTACTTACTTATCTCATTCTTTTCTTATTTCTTTTATGCATTTTAGTTTGTTCTCATTAATAAATTGAGTGTGAGTGTATTCTAGAGGGTATTATGCTTGTGGTGCTAAGTTTTGCACGAAAATACATCAAAAGAAAGGAAAAGTGATGAAAGAATGAAGGAATCCACCACAAGGGAGTCTGTTTTGCCCGACATCCAAGGAAATCGAATGACAAATGGAAGAGAAGTTTGCGTCGACCGACGCAACATCATGTCGGTCGACACGGAGTGATTCAAAGTGGGTAATTTCAACCCTCGAAGAAGATCGACACAAACAAAGGCGCGTCGACCGATGCAATCTCATGTCGGTCAATGCGAAGGAATTTCAAGATGGAAAATTTCTAATTCGAAGTCTTGGGCGAGAATTGAGGATCAAATTACCAAATATCAATAATTCCTGCAGTTTAAGGCTTTACCCTATCTTTATATAAACTCATGTTTAGGGTATTTTTTAATTTAATGTTGTCTTTAATTCTTAGTTTTAACTGAAGAGCTGGAACAACATCTTTATTTTATTGTACTTTATTTTCCAGTAAGTTTTAATTAATGCAATCTTTATTTACCGTTTCAATGTTTAATTTCAGTATGCTAAGCTAAATCTTTATCAGATTCTAGGGCTTCTCTTTCTGTGATTCATGTTTTGATTCGAATGATTCAAACCCTAAAATTGGTTTAAACTCTTTAATTTTATTTCAAATCTATTTTCAATTGAAAGATTGAGAGATGGAAATTGGAATAAGTTTTGTTTATTAATTGATGGACAGAGAGGTGAAGATTAATAAGAGGAAGATAGAGTTTAATATAATTGATTTTCTGTTCGACCAAGAAGAATTCAATTGTAGGATTTATCTGATTTTTATTGAGATTAATTAACTTGTGTATTGAGACCGAAAAGAGACAATCACAATTTAATAATCTAGGTTTTAATTGCGCAACCAATGAATTAATTCCATTTTAACAGATTTTCCACCAAAAGTTTTTTATGGGTTTGAATCATTTGTTTCTTACATGTTGATTAGTTTGGTAGATTTCCCTAGGATCTGTACTTTTACTTACTTGAATTTCTTTTCAAAAGTTATTTTCTTAAAACCAAAACCACTCAAAACTTGGATTTTCCCAAACAAAAGATTGAAAAACTACATTCAGTACATGAAATATAATCGTTGCACTATCCCTGCTGGTTCGACAAACCTTTGGGTTGACTATAAATTTATTTGCCCTATGCTATAATCTGTGTGCAGGTTTTGCATAGATCACACCACTACAACATCTGTCTGGTCGGCTCTCCAAGCTGCATTCTCGGACTCCTCTGCTTTTTGCATGCATCATCTTCTATGGGTAATTAGGATATTGTCAGTTTTTTCGATAGGTCTTCCCCTCCTATTCTGCCAGCAAATCCCGCGATATTATTCTCTTCGACCTCGCCAACTTGAAAATCTCATGTTCTTGATGATGATAAGATTCCTTCCACGAATTATTTCTCATCGAAACCAAATGTTGTGGATCTGCCTACACTTGAGCATCAATCTTCTACTTCTATTGGTCCTCCTCCTGGACATCACATGGTTACTCACACTAAAGCAGGTATTTCAAACCTCACTATCCGTTTGACTTAACTTCCACTACTCTCCTATCTACTCTTATTTCATGCTCTGAGCCCCACAGTTCTAAGTCACTATAGTCAAGTCTCCAGCTTGGTTATCTGCTATGCACGAAGAGATTTAGGCTCTTCGTACAATTCGTACTTGGGAGCTTGTGTCTCGCCCTCCTGCATTAATATTGTTGGCTTAAAGTGGGTTTTCAGGATTAAGTTTCATGTTGATGGTTTGTTGAGTGTCACAAAGCCAGATTGGTTGCTCACGGGTTTACTCAGGTTCCTGGTTCTGACTTTTATCAAACATTTAGCCCTATTGTTCTAGTTGTTACTGTTCATGTTATCCTTGCTCTTGTTGCTCAGAACAAATGATATCTTAACTTGATGTTAAGAATGCATTTCTCAATGGTGTTCTTGACAAACCGGCATTTATGACTCAACCTCTTGGTTTTGTTGATCCTCGCTTTCATGATCATGTTTTTCGGCTACAAAAAGTGTTGTACAATCTTCGTCAAGCTCTTCTTGCTTGGTTTCAACATTTTAGTGCTTATCTTCTGAGACTGGGATTTCACCAAAGTAAAGCTAACACTTCTCTATTCTATTTCCATACAGCTTAGACGCATGTCTTCATTCTCCTTTATGTGGATAATTGTTAGGGGAAATGATTCTTCTCTCCTTTGGCATTTCATTTCTCGGACGCATAAAGAGTTCGCTATCAAGGATCTTGGTCGCCTTAATTACTTTCTCAATCTTGAAGTTTCCTACACGCCATCTGGTATATCCATTAGACGGGAGAAATATGCACATGATATTCTTGAGCGTGCTGAGCATCTGGACTCAAAGCCAATCACCACTCCTCTTTCAGCTGGAGAACTTCTTATGCGAGATGGTCATCATTTTCGAGATCCGATGCAATATAGGTCCTGATTGGCGCTCTTCAGTGCTTAACCATTACTTGACCTGACATATTCTATGTTGTTAACTCTTTTAGCCTGTTTCTCCAGTCTCCTACTGATGATCACTATCAAGCGATCAAACAGATTCCACGTTATGTGAAAGGCGCGACTCACTATGGCTTATCCTTCCCTCATCATCTTGACATGCGGCGATCTACTTATGGTTATTTTATTTTCTTAAGAGGCAACCTTGTTTCTTGGAGTGCTAAGAAATAACCGACTATTTCTCATTCAAGCTATGAATACTCAAAATATCGTGTTATGGCAAATACCACTGCTAAGCTTGTCAGGATCACCAATTTTCTTCGTGAGCTCCGATCTTTGCCAGCCTCCACACCACGGTTGTTGCGCGACAATAATAGTGTGATCTTCCTTAGTCATAATCCCGTTTCTCACAAACAAGCAAAGCATATTGACTTGGATTATCACTTTGTTCACGAACTAGTCTTTGCTAGGAAGTTATCTACACATTTTGTTCCTTCCCATCTTCAGCCGGCTAACATATTCACGAAGGGCTTACCTCGGCCGGTGTTCGAGTTTCTTCGGTCCAAGCTTTGCGTATGTCTTCACCCCACGCAACGCTTGACTGGGGGTAATAAAGATAACAAGATACGTCAAGATAAATTAACATAGTATAGAAATTTGGTGTATATTTTGTGTATATCTTTGATATTCTTTTTGCCATTTACATGAGATATTGTGGTACACCTCTATTATATATATCAAATACATGCATCACCACTTCATGGGTGATTTCATATTCACCTTATAGAACTAGGTTGTTTTGTTTCGCTGTGTAAAATTTGTTTTTCATAGTGAAGTTGCTTTTGTCGTTAGGCACTCAAAAATTTAGAAATAAACTCGTGAAAATTTAACTTTAATTGTGATAAACTTTTTAACATTGTTATGTTATTGGTAAAGTTGGGCACTAACTTCTAGCATTTTTTTCTCAAATTATGTTTAAAAACCAATATATTTAATCATAGCATATATAACAAAAAAATATTATATTGATTTGAATTTTTTTATCAACACAAAATATGTTTTAACATTATATATATATATAGATATAGATATGGGATCAAATAAGAAGAAATCCTCCTGTAAGAAAAAAGAATGAATTATGTCTATTAGATCTAAATAAATCAATGGTTGATATGCAATCAAGCAACAACTAAAATACGATCAAGCAACATATTAATGTTGCTTGATTGCATTTTAGTTGTTGCTTGATTATTTTGTTGCTTGATTGTGTTTCAGTTGTTGCTTGATTACATATCAACCATTGATTTTTTCAAATCTAATGGACATGATTCATTCTTTTTTCTCACAGGAGGATTTTTCTCACCTGATCCGCTCCCTATATATATATATATATATACTCCATATATACAAAATAGATGGTTAATATCCCTTATTTGGAGTGTAGTGGTAAAAGTGTGTTATTTGTAATTAGAGATCATGAGTTTATAATTCCTTGAAAACATATGGGTGTTTGAATTTATTTAAACCTATTTTTTGAAAGAAAAAAAATGTGATTAGATAAATAAGAAACAGTCGATGATCATATTTCTATTTGATTTTTTGACATATAAAATATTTATTGGATATCACAGGGATACAATAGATGAGTAAATAAAATTAAATTGATCGATGTAAATAATTTGGTTAAATAAATGAAAAATAAATTTCTATTTACTTGAATAACAAATTTAAAATTATGAGAGGGATATACATTGATTAATCAAGAAAATGGGACCAGTTAATAATTAAGTTGGTGTAGATTTCAGCACTCAATAAATACATCTCTTAATCATTATAGCTGGCACCAACAAAAATATATGTTATATTAAATCAATATTTTGCACTACAAAAAGATTTACAATTAATTTATTGACATCTCTAATTATACAGTAAATTTTCTTGGAGTGCAAAATAATTATTTAAAATAAGATATTTTAAAATCTTTTAAACATAAAGTAAATTTTAAAACTTAATTGAACCCAAAAAAGAAGCAAGTGCTCACTCCCCAATCAATCGAGTTTCGCTACCATCTAATCTATGACTCTTTTTTTCAAATTTTTTAGCTGCATAATTAATTATATATTTAGGCTACGAAAATTTTCTTCCATAAAATTGAAAGCAATTTCTTTAGTGTTTCTTCCAAAAAAAATAATACTTGTATACATTTATATTAATTAACGATGAAAATGACTACCTTGGAGTCGTACACTTGTGGTGAAGTGACAAGTGGTACAAATTTGCAAAATTTATTGTCCCAAAACATGGAGAGAGAGAGAAAATAAGGAATTTGTGGGTCTTTTCTTTGTATAAATTGAAGCGTTAGTAGATGGAGGAGCAAGATAATCCAAACAAAGATAATCCAAACATGAGGTCAAATCAAGTAATTTAAAGAATTGATTGAAACAAATCTTAACAGTAATTATTTTGATGAATGTTTAATAGGTCAGATTAGACTTGTATTAGATACTTGGGGAATATTTAATTAAGTTGGTAAGTGATGGATTAAATAAAAAAATGAGGTTACCCCATAAATGCCACATGGCATGCCTCAATTATGAATGCTGCCAAAGACCTGTTTTTTGTTTTCCTACCAACATTTTGGAGCACAAAATTTAATTCTTGTTTCCCCAAATTTCATGTGGATTAGGTTTTGGACATGACATTCCTTCACAATTTCGTAGTTTTAACAATACAAATCTCAAACATTTATGAAGGTGTACACAGAATATGACCATTACTGATATAAAAATTGAATCCTCTCTTATTCGAAATTAACATATATTTTAACTCACACATCATATTTAACACACTATATAAATAACAACGAAGGTTTTTTTGAGTCATCTTTAATAATGGATTAGTAACAAAACTTTTAGCAAATGATTTTTACATTACTATTTTCGCGCCAAATTTTAGGAGCAATAGAAAAATATTGTAGAATTATCAATTTAAGATTCAAAAGATAAATATTTAATAATAATTGAGAGTCGAATTCTGAAAAACTAAGGAAATTCTAATAAAGATATATAAAATGAACTGCTCCATAGAATAATTTCTACTCCATTTATTCGTCATGTTTTTTTTCCAGCCAATAATACTCATCAAATTAATCGATACGACAGGAATTTTTTTTCTATTTAAATTAAAAGTATTATGAGAAAATCGTCCCCTTGGTCCTGTCTTTCTGCTGGATCAATCAAATTCTTACAACCTTGCCTGAAAAGATTCACGGTAGACAATGAAAAGATGATCCATAGTAAAAAAAAAAACACTCAAATTTTTAACACAAATCAAGAAATTATAAGTTTACTAGAAAAAGAAAAAAAATCATTATACATAGACATAAATATTCGAGAGAGACTAGATCATGTGTGGAAAAATTGCGTTGTTGACATAGAAAGACAAGTGAAGATAGATAGGGACAGTCGCCCCTATTCCCTGATATTTGTTTTTAATTGAGTTACAATATTAATTTAGGATGTAATGGTTCGACTTCAAGTCATTCATACTGCTAAATTAATATAATACTTTGGATTTTCATTGCCTTTTTTAAAGTACAATAAAAGTCTTGTAGGTTTTGGTTGTGTAAATCTACAACTTTCAAGTTAAAAATCACATATTATTAATTAATTTAAATTAATCATGAAAAATAGTGTTTTCCTTTTCATGTCTTGCTCTTGAGGGTTTTAAATTTATTTTGTCATAGTTAAGTAGAATTAGCTTTCTCTTCGAACAGAACGAGCATAACATATGTATAGACTTTCGAATGAGAGGTATGGGAATCAATCTTTTTTGAAAAAATGCTAATGTATAGAAGTAGTAGTAGCTAGTTTGTCTTCTTTAAGAATAGCATTTGCAAGCATATATGGTTTGGAAATGACCTTTTTGGATTCTTGGAGAAAAAGAGTAAAAGCAACCAAGAAAAAAGTGATCTCCAAAGTAGAAAGGCATAAGTTTCAGTTCATATAAGGAAATAGCTAGGAAATCACATTCATATCTATAAATATATAAATATAGAATTATATGTATTTAAATAAAATGTTAATTAGTAAAGGAATATATAGCTAGCTAGTGGTAATTAATACTCTAATATTTAGATTTTTGAGACATTGAGTGAGTGCTAACCAGATGGTTGTGGGGTAGAGATGCTGGAATTTATATTAATGGAATGAAAACAGGCTGTTGTTGAATCCTGACTGATTGATAATTTTTTGTCTATGGTCATCCACTTCCCACAAGGTCTGTCTGCTTCCCTGAAAATGATATATTTTGTCCATGTTAATTACTTATATAGATACATGAGATTATCCTATCCTATATATCCCAATTATTATTATTCATGCATGTACCTGTGGCTGGGGGAGACCATTTGGAAGTTGAAACATAATAGGGTTAGCATGATTAATATTATCCTCAAAATTATAACTGTTGCCTCTTGTAGGGCTGCACTCCTGCATGCTTGCCATTGGGGATGGCAACTCCCTTATATCCTACATGCAAATTAATCTCTCATCAATTCAAGAAAATTCGAGTATGGGATGGATCGATCTCAAGACCCCTCGTTGTTCAAAAGTTCTTATACATGATGATATGTACCTGGTCAGGCCTAACCATGAATGACTCTAGGTCCACCCCAAAGTCATAAAACATGGGATTCACAGAAGCAATCTTCATTGAGAGAAACTGCATACAATATGAAATTGATGCATATATTCATAAGTCTGTTGAATATATTTTTATTGAATATATTAAAATAAAATAAAAAATTACCTCAACTTGATTTTGGAGGGATTGGACATAGTTGATAATCTCATCCAACATGAGGGCCTTTCCAGTGACCTGTTTGTCACACAAAACACTTCTACTTAAGCAAACGAAATTAATTAATATTGTTTCCACACAAATCAAATAATTAATTGGCCAAATTATATTAAGACAGATGAATTTCACCTTATCACAACCAGGAACAAGAGCCTGTAGCAGCTTCATTCTTTCACTTATCCTCTCTCTCCTTACCTGGTAAACACACACATACATCCACATTTACTGATAAAAATTACTTTCTTGAAACTAAAAAAAATTAAAAATGGTGGGTGAAAATTTTGCAGTACCCTCTCAGCAAGACTGTGGCTATCAGTAGCTTGGCCCCTCCTAGCCCTTACATGAATGTAGCCTGTTTCTTCTGCTTTATTTTCCTCTTTGGAATTATTCTTCTTCTTTCCCTCATCATCTTTTGTTTTCTTTTGTTTCTTTCCTTTCACTTCTCTCTTATCCTTTATTACATGAAAATACACCACCACTTCATGAGTTATTACATCAACACACAAGACTCAAAATAGTGTAATAAAAACATAGGCTATGAAATATTGACCTTGGATTGAGCAGAATTTGCAGAAGAGACCGCTCTGCATTTCCTCTTCCTGTTGATGGGAGTGATGATGGCTTGCTCACTGCTGTCATACTTATCAGTGACAATTGAAGAGGAATTATCCATGCTGTTCTTGTTCACAACAGAAGCATCATTATCTACATGATTTTGGATTAGGTTATGCTGATTGAAGTTGTAATTAGCAATGATGTTGTTTGGTAATTGATGAACAAGGGGTGGAGGCGACATGGACATGATATTCTTGGTATCAATGGCGGTGGTGATGGAGGGGGAATTCGGGAGGAAAACTGAGTCAAGGAGAAAAGGGTGGTGGTGCTGAAATGATGTCGAAGAAAAGGCTGCCATGTTTTTCTTTGCTTGCTTTGGAATTGGAACAAACCAAATTTTAGAAAGTGATGGAAGAGAGATTCTTCACAAATGGGGTCTGATTTTTTATGATGATTATGATCTCTCTCTCTCTCTCTTGAGAAAGAAAAAAACTTGATATATATCAGATTGTGGGTCTGATTCTGATACAATGTTGAGACTGCTTAGGTATATATATATATATATATATAAGCGCTGGGGGAGAGAGAGAGAAAGCATCTTAATTATATTTTTGCTAAAATCTACCCATTCTGCTCCATGCAGTGAGTTTATTTACTCTCCCACAATATTTGACCAGTCTTCTCTCTCCCTACATTCACTATAATTTTTTAGTGATGGCTAAACCAAACCTGAACCGGTCAGCTGGTTCAAATTCCGAATCTTACGGTTCCTGAATAAGAATTGGAGCCATTTTATAATGGGTCAATTTAGGTTCAAAATTTTAGAAATTGTTAAAACATGAAAAATTTTGAGAATTTTAAAAATAAATTTTGAACGTGACCTGACAATTTTGGTTCTGAACCATTTTAACCGCCAGTTACCATTCAAGAAATATGGAACCACCGAACCACCGAACCAACAGCTCCAAACCAGAACCATGACTATTGCTATAATTCTTAGGTGGTAGTAGAGTTCACTAGACAAACCTAGTCGAGCTCGATTTTAATTTGATATTAAATTTATCAAAATCGAATTTGATTGGATAATTTTCACTTATTTTATTTTCTCCAAAATACATAGAGAAGTTTGAGGGGGCGGCACTATGTGGAGGCTCACGGGGTCGGCCGCTCCCACGACATTTCGAAACTTTTTTTTATATACATATATTTAAAAAAAAATTATATAATGTTGATCTCACAACATTATGATCGAACCCCCACAATACTCTAGCTCTACATCCGCCCCGAAGGATGCAAATGTGCAATGAAGCATTAAAATGCATTATTCCTTTCTTTCATCAATAATCACAATTAAAATTTAATTAACTCACTCAATATATGTATAGCAAAAATTGATATAAAACAATGTTTTTTGTGCGAGACCGTTAGATATTGAAATATACATTTGTATATAGCATATTTTGATTGGAATACTCTCATTTTTCATTAGAATAAAAGCATACTGATGAGAATGATGTTGGGTATATAAAAGATCGCAGCCGTTCATCCTCTCCCTCACCGTGATTCAGTCTGTGGCAGCTGTGATGCTTTACAATCAAGTTGCAGCCGTAAAACAAGGGGGAAACAGATGCAAAGAAGAAGCTTGGCTGCGATGGAGGGGTGCTTGGCTCAGATAGCCTAGACCTTCTTCAACTGTATAACATCAACTACCAGGAAACCCACAACTAGGCCCTCACCTAAACCCACCACCACACGAAGCACGCAGGAAACCAAAACTAAAACAGTTGGGGTGCCGCTGTGGGAGGGGGTTACTCAAATAAGGTAAGTCTTGTAATATGCTACGCTTAAGGAGGGCTGAATGGGTTAAGACTTAAGATAGTGGGATGGGTAATGATTCTATTTCCTTGTATATAAGAGTTCACATAACTCCACGAGTATATGGCCATTTTAGGAGATGCTCAAAAGCTTATTTGTGCGGACTTATGCTCGATCTAAAGCGAACAATATCATACAAACGTCGGAGTTTTGGTCCTAACAAGAGGTATCAAAGCCGACGTTCACGCTGAGGAGGAGATCAAATTTGTGGTGGACTCTGGAGTGTATGTGGGAAGCCTCAATCGTTTTCGATGCGATTGGGGATCGTCTAGCTTCTTGATTTTGTGGTGGTTAGGCGGCGGGTCCCGTTGGTTGACGGTCGTGCAAGATGAATTGTGATCGATCAAGTAGTTTGAGGGGAGGCCACGAATATGTGATCCTTTAGTTTGAGAGGAGGATTGTTGGGTGATAAACTCAATTGTCCCACATCGATTCATAACTTCATTAGTATAAGACCTTTATAATATATACCTAAAAATAAATTAGTGCGGTTTTGTGGTCGGCCGAAACCAAATAATATCATACTATTTCAGAGTTTTGGTCCTAATAAATAAACATAATTCCAATCAGAATATTAAAGCACAAGATACAGATTTTATTTTATAATTTCAAATAAAAAGTTTCAACCAACTATACTTTATAATAAGAATTTTCGATAGCTCGTAAAATTGGGGGACCCACGAGGCCCTGCATGATTTGGGGATTGGAGTGAATGAGCAAACAGGGTAATGAGTTAGTCCAACGGTGATGAATAGTTTCACAGTTGAATGTCAGTTTGCTTTTTACGCGACCTTTATTTCAGATGAGAGATTGATTGGCTCTCATCATATCATATTCATCATTACATGCCAACAAACATGCATCCTCCACAATTAATAATTTTTTCCCTTCTTTCTATTTACCATCGAATTTTATATTATTTACCCATGAAAATTGAATAAAATTGAATTGAATTGAATACTTTAAACAAAATAATGCGTATTTCTTTTATTAGAGAAATAAATGTAGATTTACCTCTATTAATTTTTGGTTCACTTTACAAGTTTAAAAGATACATATGTGCTAGATAACGAATAATTTATAGGGTAATAAATAGGGAATAATATTTTAAATTATTAATTTTTTTAGAAAAATAATTTAATGTATTGTTGTTAGTTAAAAATATTTCAATCTTTATTTTTGTTTATGAATTACACTAAAATAAGTTAACAACGTTAATTATTGATGATTCATCACTTAAACGCCACTTGGCATCCCACGTGGCAAATCAAAATGACTTCGTTTTATCATCGTGTTAAAAAAAGCTGAGAATAAGAAGATTCACAAATTTGATTTTCCGTAAAACGACGATAAAACGATGTCATTTTAATTTGTCACATGGAATGTCAAGTGATGTTTAACTGTTAAATCATGTTTTGATTTATCACGTGGGATGTCAAGTGACGTTTAACAGTTGAATCATCAATAATTAACGATGTTAATTCGTTTTGGTGCAATTCATAAATGAAAGTTGTTAGGATCTATGTTAGAAATATCATAACCCCTTGACCTCGAATGTATGTAGTTTAGTTTTGGTGCATCAAAGCTTAGTCAATCTAGTTTCGAGCAACTTAGAATCGAGTCAAAATTATAAAAGTTCTGTATAGGATACATATACTCGAGTTGTAATAGAACCAACAAAGAAGAATCGAAGAATACTGAAAGAATCAACAAGCCTGAAGATTGTTGGAGGCACTAGTGAAGGCTAGCAAACGCGAAGGAATGCTGAACAAGTTTAAAAGAATGCTGAAAGAATAAAGCAAGCATGTTGCAAAATCGTAACAAGACTGCTGAGATGTCAGCAGAATACCAACTGTCAACAAACACTCAACAACAATCAAGACAATACAAAGTCGTAAAAGAGAAAGATCCAGATCACAAGGAAACCCGATAAATCAGAAAGAAGACAATCAACAGACACAAAGAGGGTTTCCAGATTCAAACTAAAAGATCCGTTCTAACAAAAATGGCTACAAATAGGAGCTACGCCAATCAGAGACAAAGGAGACTTGAAGAGTCACTGTGCCTTGCAGAAAAAGAAGGACAAAGATTGGCGAGCAAACCCTCTGAGCCTAATGGATAAGATTCAAACAACCGTTTGAATCTTCACCTATAAATAGGTGTCATCTAGAAAAGATTCAGAGGTTCGCGAAATTTCATTTACAGAAAAAACAAGAGAAGATCCAAATACTCTCAAACTCACGCGAACTCATCCAAGCTTGTACTTGATTGAAGCTTTTCACGAGCTTTCATATTTGACGCTCGAGACCTCTGAAGTGTTACTTCTAAGGTTAATCTTGGGATTCTTTCTATCCTATAAAGAATCTAGCAGTCACCTTGCTCTGCAAGCGTGATTATCACGGGCAACTGAAGGTTTTGGGAAGAACTATAAAACTCCCAAGAGTTGACGTCCAAGGAGAAGGGAGGTTTGTTTTCACTTTAAGGAGCGACAAGGTGAAGATTGAAGACCAAGTTGCTTAAAAGTGAGCGCTGACCAGACGAAGGAGCTGCTCAACGTTAGAGATCAAGTCTGACCTTGTAATCAATCAATAATGAATTTTCAGTCGGAGGACTGAAGAGTGGACGTAGAACATTTGTTCGAACCACTATAAACCCTGTGTTCTTTACTGTTTTATTTTGTTACTATGTGTATTGTGCGTTCTTGAAACTCAACACATCAAGTGTTGAAGTATAATCTGCAATGAATCTAACGAATACTCGAGCTTAAACACATTTGATAAACATTTGCCAAGTCGCGACCTTAGCAAGATAAGTGCAAGACATTATTAATACTTCCGTTGCATATACAAACACTCTGATTAAGGATAACAAAAGTAAAAATTTGGGTATTTTTAACTGACAGCGATACATTAGAATATTTTCCAAAAAAAATAATAGATCAAAGTATTATCCCTTATTTATCTAAAAGACATTTCGGTGATAAGTATCTTATAAATAAAAACTTTTAATATCTCTAGCTTTCCTAAAAATAATTTATAAAGAAAATTAAAGTGGATTCACCTTATGAATGAGTATATTATTTTTTAAATATTATTTTTTGTTAATAAAGAAAATGAGTAAAGCTTCAAATATATTACAAATAACTGTGAGTTTTTCAAATGTATTATGAGCTGTGCATATTACTAAAATATATGTCAAACTATTAATTTTAATTTAAAATTATGATGGGTGCCAAATTCTAAAGCCAAAAAATTAACGTAGCTTACCAGATAACACTCATTATTTACAAAACTGTAAGTTAGCATGTAAATATATTATGAACTATAATTTTCTCAAGTCTCTGTCACCAAATTTTTCTCTCCTAAAAAAATTGAAGCAAGAAAAATAATTTAACACGTATTTGATATATATTAGTGATATACATGCTTTATAATATATTAAAAAATCATAATAATTTATACATATTTGATACTTTATGTGAACACAAAAACTATAGGAATGTTGAATGCAATTAAGGAAGTCCAAGTCGTAACCAAATTAATTTGGGCTACTCAAAATTCAATTCAATTGGAAGTGATCACTGCTAGTTTCACATATTGTCGGGTTGTATTGAATTTAAATAATGATGTATTTTTTGTCGGTCATATACATCTTTAAAACCAAGTAAGCAAGGGCTTATTTTGGAATCGTAAAAAAAAATTTAAATGAGGATACATATAATTTAATTTTTTATTTTGTGTGTTTACAAGTTATTGAACAAATTATTTTGTAGTTTGTTTTCCATTTTATAAATAATTTCATTTTACTACGTTCAATTCATGAGAGATATAGAAAATCCTCTATTAATATTTGTTTTCATTTCTCGATATTAAAATCAATTAGAATCGTCAGTTCTCAACACCTAAAATATAATTTAGTAATCAATTTAGGTGAGTTTTCAACTCATAACCCAAAAATCCCAAAATTCTCGAACCATTAAATTTTGGATTGTAAATTTTATGGTCTTTCAAATTTTAAATTAAAAATTTTGAAATCTTTCTGATTTTAGAGTGAGAATATATCTTTTTGAATTCTAAATTCATACCTAAAATTTCCTCAAATCCTAAATCACTAATACTTCTAAAATTCTTTTCATGTGGAACAATTATTCTATTTTATTTGAATTTATCTATGTGCATATTTCATAATTCATGAGTGACACTTGTTATACACAATTGTTAAGGAAGTATTCTATCTAATTATTGTTTTAATGTGTCAAAAGAATATATTGAAACCATCAAGTTAGAAGTGTCTCTAGATTAGCTTAGTTCACAAAAATTTGTAAAGTCTTGTTAGGATATACATCGAGTTATGATAGAACTGACAAAGCTGATCAAAACAAATTGAGTGAAAATCCAAAACTCCAGTTTGGATTGTGTGAAGAAGAAGAAGCCAACTTACAGTTTGAAGCTAATGGCTAAGAGAAATTGATCAAAGACACCAGTCTATATCATCTCCAGTTTACAAGTTTAGTTCCTAATCACACAAAGAGACAAAAAAAACAAGTTAGGGGAATCATAAAGATCAGTATTTAAGAACATAGATTTCTTAAAGACCGATGGAGCATGAACTAATTTAGATTCCTCCGACTGGCAAAGTCGTTCTGACACAAAGCAGAGTGTTGACATCTTGTGTCAGAAAAGGACGTAGCAGGTGCAGGTCTTCAGGAAAAGCGCCTTGCCCCCATCAGAAAAAGAGACGCATCAGATTGGACGATGCTCAAATGTCTCAAACAACTACTAATTTGAAATGCTTCTACATCATCTATAAATAGACGAAGTACTCAGAGTGATAAAGAGATAGAAACCTGAAAAACCAGCGACACTCTGTGCAAGTGTAAACTCAAAGTGTTTCTATCATCAAGGTTAACTCTCAGCCTACCGTGTGTCATCTCTTGAACACGAGACTCGTAGCTTGTAAGCTCAAATTATCTCTTTGGTGTTATTTCTCTCTAAGAAAGAACACATCAGTCATTGCAGATTTCCAGCAATGATTATCACAGGCGTCTAGCAGACCAGTTCGGGAGAAATTATAAAACTCTCAACATCCGGAGAAGGAGGCTGTGTGGGGTGCACACACGCCAAGTCTGCGAAGCCAAAGTAATCAGAGGCCTAGACGAGTGAACTAGTAGACACTGGCATCTATCAACTAGCGATAGTCGCAAGAACATTCTGTGATGGAGGTTTAGTTAATTTCCAGACCACGGTCTGAAGAGAGGAGGTAGGACGTGTTGTCCGAACCTCTATAAATCCTTTACTATTTATTGCTTTATAATTTTCTGCTTGAATTTTGAAAACTCAAGACATTCCAGTGTTGTAGTATATTCGAACTAAACAATTCAATTTCTACTCGCTGACAAACTATTTTTAGAAACACAAATTGGTCAAGAACCACCAGTTTGTGAGTGCAAGTTTGATTTGAAAATTTCCGCTGCACATTATCTCACTCTGATCTCGGGATCAACAACAACTACAATAGATCTTTAAGTTCCTATGCATTTAATTAATTCAAATAAAAATATGGATTAATAATCTTTATAAGATTAAATATTATAGTTTTAAAGTATTCTAATCTAGTAAAAAAAAGGAGTTTTATCGATCTAGGACCCGAAAGATAGTTTAATTATCGATTCAGGACCCGAAAGATTAATTCTCAATTCAGGACCTGAAAGATCAAAACAATTCTCAATCCCTACCCGAAAGATCATACAATTCTCAATCCAGGACCTCAATATCAGGTCCTGGATTGAGAATTATTTGATCTTTCGGGTCCTGGATTGACAAATCATTTTCGAGTCTGAATCAATAATTAAATTATCTTTTGGGTCTTGGATCGACAAATATTAAATTAACACTGAACATCCCATGTACATATGGATACGATTATAATATTTTCTGTTAGTTTATTTAGTACTATTTACTATTAGATGTCACATGTTAATTTCCTCAAAATAAACTGTCGCTTGTGTCAAATAAAAACAAATATAGATAAAACAAATGGTAAACACTTATTTGGATTTCTATTACTTAATCAAATTCTTATATTTTTGTTTGTAAAACATTGAAAACCTTTTATTACAAAATTTAATGTCTGCCTCAACATATTTTAATTAACCCCATCAATCATTAAGGATTTCTTGAGACTAAACATTGGAGTAGACTTTTGAAACAATTATGGTAAGGTGGAAATTAGGCGGTATGGTTGCGATTTAATAGTACCACATTACATGTCAATATATGTATTCATAAATTAAAAAAATAAAAATATTTTGAGTATATCTTTATTAATATATAATATATCATGTCCTCATTTTATGTATAATTCAAACAAAATAAATATGGACAACTTTTTCAACTAAAGAAAATTTTGTCGAGAAGTAAGAGATGATAGATTTATGTTTTAGATTTTTACTTTTTTTTTTAGTTTTTACTTCAATTCAAGTAAAATAGTTGACAAAATAAAACAAAATCGAATATAAAATTAAAATTTAAAATTAATTAATTTTGTTGGTCATTCGAGTTACGCGGGTCGACTGAAACTGACCAGAACCCGACACAAATTTTAAATTAAATTTTGCGGGTTTGGCCTGAAATTGATCCGGATATTAAGTGGATTGACCCAACCCTTTTTTCCATATTAAGTTCATGCTGGGTTGTCGGATCGAGTCGGAAATTGCCCACTAATTTCTAAGTTTACGACTACCTTTGGATCTAATGTGTTGGTCCCGATATCAGAGTAAAATGTAATGCTGCGAAAGTAAGCTTGATTAGCACTCGTTCTCCAAAACTGGCTGAAACTCAGTTTCAAGTCATAGAAAGTATGTTTAAGCTCAGAAATGATTAAGTAAGTTTCACAAGTATACTTTTCAATACTTAGCCAAGTATTGAAGGTTTCAAAGTAAGTTTGTGAACTTAAGAATACTGAAAAGTAAAGTAAGCAAGTAAGTAACACATGATATTATAGTGGTTCGGACTTAATATCCTACGTCCACTCTTCTGAACTCAATCGGAAATCCACTAAATTTGGTTACAAGTCTCCTTACGATCTATAAACAGCCCGTCGGCACTCCGTCCTTCAATTTGCTATCGTCACTCGCCTATGAACTTCTTGTTGACTTAGTCTTCAGGTTGAAGTGAGGATGCACCTCGCAGCCTTCTTCCTGGATGGTTGGATATTTTCTCATTCTTCCTAGAACTATGTTTGTTGGCTAACGCCTGTGAGAATTAGTGTTCCAGAGTAGAACACTGACTGTTGTGAATATTACTTAGAAAAGTAATATTCACCAAGTAGATAGCTTCAGCTTATAGCTTTAGCCTCGTGCACTTTAGATAGATGCACGAAATGATAAACTTGAGTTGAAAGCTCAAGTCTCTTTTTTAGTTTACGAAATAACAGAGAGATTGAGTAGAAAGTTTTGCAGAGTATCGACTTAGCTTTCACGTGTTCAGTGTCTCTTCTTCATTCAAAATGTTGAGCTATTTATAGGCAGCCTTGGTCGAGATTTGAATTATGTCCGTTAGACACATAATTCAAGTCGTTAGAGACATTGAAAATGTCGTCCAATCATAAACCATACTTTGACTGCTCTGAAAAGGTTGTACTTGCTTTGTACTTCCTACCTGCTCTTGTTAGACTAAGTTTCAGCCCGAGGAATCCAAGTATGGGACATCCTTATACTAAATTTTACTTAGCATTTACTCTCCATTAAGTCTTACTTCGATTTTCCTTGTGTTCCTCGTGCTTAATTAAGTAAGAGTCTTAATTTTCCTTGTGTTCCTCGTGCTTAATTAAGTAAGAGTCTCCATACTGACATTCCATAGTCAGTATGAACACCTCTTATACTGACTTATCATAAGCAAGTATGGTAACTTCTATACAAATTTCCCAAGGTCAGCATAGGCCTTGGCCATACTTAGTGAAACCAAGTTCACGCACGAGCACTTCTTCAAATCTCGAGCATCTCCTTCGCTTGGTCTTCAGCACCTAAGTTCTATTATAACTCAAACAATCTTATACAAGAATTACATTATAGAACTCTAGAAACTTAGTGCTATAGTAAGTTTTGACATATCAAAACATCAAATTAAGGAGGGAACTAAAACTTAGTTCTTAAAAATTTCCCCATTTTTTATATTGTCAAAACTACTTATTATAAAGGACACAACTCAGTACACGAGATAAGACCTACTCTAATTGATCTTCCCCCTAAATTGGAGAGACATTTCTCAATTAAAATCAATAGAGTGGAAAAAATAAGTTAGCTGCTCACACTTAGGAAAAGTGAGTTCAGCCAGGTTAAAAAAAATTAGAAGGAAGAGGGAAAGAGAGAGATAGACAATCAGTGATTGTCTAAAAGGTCAGTTTTAGAAGTTTCATTAATGAGTAGAGAGTTTACTAGTACAATGAAAGCACAAAAATTGAACTTACAAAAACTAAGTATAAACTACCCAGTACTGCCAGAAAAATCACGGAGGAGGAGGATCAGATGAGGAAGGTTTTGATCCAGACTGTTTTGAAGCAAGTTCTACCAGCATGTTGAACTGCTCATGCCTCCTCTTCTCTTTGGCCTCTGCTCTTCCTTTTCTTTTTGCTTTTCCTCTTCCCCCTTTGTGACAATATCAACAAGAGCTGAGATAGTATACTTGATCGTTGATATCGACTTGGAAGTTTTTGCCTCCTTCTGCTCCACACGGGCCTTGAGCTCATCGATTTGATTTTGGAAGAAGGCTTGCATCTGATTCATCATTGCAGTAGACACAACATCTCCACTAGAAGTTTGAATAGCAGACTCAGGCGCCACAAACACCACGGCCAAAAGCTTGGTTCGCTCCTCCCCTATCCTGGAAACTCTTCTTCGGCCTTCTGCCTTGTCTCAGCTTCCTCCTGCTGCCTAATAAGCTCCTCCTCTACTTTTCGCTTCTGTTCAGCCTCTTCTTGCTACCTGATAAGCTCTTCTTCCTCTCTTTGCCTCTACAGGTCAGCTACCCTCTGCAACCTCCTCTGCTCTTCTTCAACTTTCAGTATGAGCTCAGCCTCTTCCTTCTGTTTTAACTCAGCCTCTTGCCTTACCCTAGCAAGTTGATCCTCTTTTTGCATAAGCTCAGTCTCCTCCCTCTCCTTGAGCTTCTGAGCATCTATCTCTTCTTGAATCAAACTACTTACTCTTATCAAATTTTCTTATTTGCAAGTCTAGCACGATTGGATGTTATGTCATTTAACAACGCAACTGCTCTCTCGACGGTCTGTTGAATAGTAAGTTCAGCGGATAGGGAGAGAGCTCGCTCCAAATCCTTGCTCTCTTCTTCAGAAGCTTCCAACTCCATCTTGGCCTGCTCAAGGTATGCCTTGGTCAGTTCAAGCTCAGCCTCAATCATCCGGTGCGGCTTAGTCAGTTTCTCCACCTTATTTCTCCTAGCAGCTATGATTTGGCGATATGCTTTCGGAGTTGGCACTTGAGCTGGCACTCCCTCAAACTCAGTTATGAGAGGAGATTCAGGTGAGATAGAGTGTACCTGAGTTATAGGAATGACATAAATAGGGTGTTCCGGTATAAAGAGATAGTCGGAGGGGGGTAGCCTATGAACATCCAACTGAAGATGGTGCTCATCATAAGTTTCTACACGGTAGGCTCTGATGACAAGCAACCTCATCCTTACTTTCCCTTTATTCATTTGCCTCATCTTAGCTTGGGCACTCCACTGATTGACCCACACTTCCTCTGATCGCTAGTAGGTGGGGCCTAACCTGGCTTGCATAATAGACAGATCTTCATTGTTGAATTCATTCATTGCAAGGTCAAACCTCCCCACCTTCGAATTCATGCCTCAAAATCCTGCAGGCTTCTGTGCTATCTGTTAGCAAGTCAGGGTAGAGCAAGTTCACCTCCTCTGTGACCTTTCGTTTGATCATCAGAGAGATTTCTGCCGCCCAGGGGTAAGTTTAGCATCACCTACCTCAGTCTTGTGTATTGGTGGGCACCATCTTTGCATAAGCTCAGTTGAAGACTCATAATATGGTACTGATAAGCTCGTATTTGCACTCACTTATCCATATTTTTCTCATTTGTTTTGGCGCAATTAGGTTTAGTATTTAGTTATTTTCGTGCATGAGTGTGTTATAGAGGATGTTATGCTTGCGATGGTGAGTTTTTGCAGGTTTTGAGGCTAGAAGGGGGTCAAATGGTGAAAAGAGCTGAGATGACAAAGTTATTGCTTCGATTGACATACGGGATGTCGATCGACGTGGAAGACAAGCCAAAAACCTGAAGCACGACCTCTGTGTCGACCGACAGAGAGTATGTCAACCAACACAGAGGATGGTTGTTGACCAAAGGTAGAACGAAATGGAGAGCTCTACACGGGTGGCATGTTGATCGACACCAACGGTGTCGATCGACACGAAGGTTGAAGATCGATCGAGATGAAGGTTGTGGTGTGGATGTTGACTTGCAGCAGTGTCGATCGACACTAGGGGTAAGCATTCGGTTTTTCGGTTCGATTTCTGCCTGAAAAAAAAACCGAACCGAAAAACCGAATTTTTTTTTCGTAACCGAACCGAACCGAACAAGAAAAAAAACCGAACCGAAATTCCTGTTCAGTTTTTGGTTTTTTACGTCGGTTTTTCGGTTAAACCGAAATTTTAATTAAAAAAATACAAAATCTAAAAAAATTAAAAAATGCACATAAAAAATAAAAATTAATTTTTTAGCAATTAAAAATATTACTCCCTCCGTCCCACCTCAATTGTCCCACTTTCCTTTTTCGTCCGTCCCACCTCAATTGTCCCATTACTTAAAAAAGCAACTTTTTCACACTCAACAATAAAATATTAATTCCACTCAACTTACTTTACACTCACACTCCTTGGTTATTGTGCCCAAAGTCACTGGGACAATTCAGCCGGGACGGAGGGAGTATATATATATATATATATATAAATAATATATTAATATTATATATATATATATAATTTCGGTTAAATACAATTAAATATTAAAGATTAAGTATAGTTAAATATATTTATATATATATATTATATTAAAGTTTAAGTATAATTAAATATATATATATATATATAATATTAATATTATATATATAATTTCGGTTTTTCGGTTAATTCGGTTCGGAAAAATACAAAACCGAACCGAAAACCGAAAACCGAATTGTTTAAAAAATTGTAACCGAACCGAACCGAAAACCGAAATAACCGAACCGAAATAATCGAAATTTATTCGGTTCGGTTCGGTTTTCAGTTTTTTGCTCACCCCTAATCGACACCAAGGCCGGAAAATGGAATTTCGCCCAAATTGGATATTTTCAATATTTTAGTCCAATACCTTGTTGAGATGTATTTTCTCCTCTATAAATACAACACTCTTAGGGCTCGAAATTTATCTCTTTATTACTTAAACTTTAATTATCATTGGAGTTTTTGAAGACTTTTCAAGGTTCCTATTGTCCTTGTAAGGTATTTTATGAAATTTAATAATATGTGTTCTTTGTTTCTAATCATGTTTAGTGGCTAGAAACCCTAGCAGATTCTAGGGTTTTGATAATCTTTATG
Organism: Plectranthus barbatus; assembly: GCA_026898455.1. Lineage (NCBI taxonomy): Eukaryota > Viridiplantae > Streptophyta > Magnoliopsida > Lamiales > Lamiaceae > Plectranthus > Plectranthus barbatus. The sequence continues at coordinate 217,673 of JAPKLW010000223.1, forward strand.
AAGCATGTTTAATTGATTAAACTCTAAAGCATGGTCCAATTCCTGGTTTTTATATAATCGAATCTAGAATTAATGAACGATCGAGAGATGAAATTAATCTAGGTTTGTATTTATTAATTGAAGGATCGAAAGGTGAAAATTGAAATAGGAAGAGGAAATTGAATGCAATTGTTTTCTGTCTTACAAGGAAGATACAAATTGCAGGATTTAATTAGACAATTATTGAGATTGATTGATGTTGTGTTCTTGAGATCGAGAGGAGATAGTCACACATTAGTAATCTAGGTTTAAATTGCCAAACACGGAATTTAATCCATTTGAATCTAATTATTCCCCATTGCTTAGTTGATGAAGTTCCATGTTGATGAATTAATTATCTGCCCTGGAATCTGTCTCTTTAATTATTGTTCTTTCAAAACCCTTTATTTACTGCATTGTCATCTTTCAATTTAAAACTAAAACCCTATTTTCAATTTACTCAAACAATTATGATTTGAAAACTATGGCTAGTACATCGAATAGTTTCGTTGCACATTCTCTGTGGGTTCGACTACCTTAGAGTACATTTATAAATTTATTTGCCACTGTTCTACAATTTATCTGTAGATTTTTAAGTGATCAAATTGGCACCGTTGCCGAGGACTGTTAGATTCTATTTTATTATTAGTCTGTTTTTAAATTTGTTGGATTGAGTTTTTTGTTTTCTGTTTCGTGTTTGTGTGCGTGTGTGTTTTCTGAAACTGTCCTGTGTTTCAATCAACACTCTCCGTGTCGAGCGACACAAACAACCACGACATTTGTGTCGATCGACAAGGCCCCTGTCGGTCGACATAGCTACTTTCTGCGTGTATTTTTCTCAGGTGCATGAACAAGAGGGCTCAGGGCAAACCACTCAAAGCCTTCGACCCAGAAATCAAGGCCATAATTAGGAAAAGGAAAAACAAGGAGACGAGCAACACAATCATCAACATGGAGTCACCACATAATCAGAGCGAGGAGGATGATCCCATCATGCAATCATTGGAGGATCTGGACACAAAAATACCCCAAAGGAATGCTCTTCTGTTGGTCCAAGAGGTGAATCAAATGAAAGAGTTGATCAAGCAGCTCATGGTGGAAAGAGAAGTAGAACGAATCGAGGCTGCAAGGAGGGAAAGAGAAAGATAGCAAGAAAGGCTGCGCCAAGAGGACTCCGATGATGAGGATCCCAACGCCATGGCAAGGAGGTATAGATCGCAACCCGGTAATGTGGGATTAGTTATAGGTATCAATGTCAATAACTTTGAACTCAAAACCGGTCTGATTCAGATGGTTCAACAGAACCAATTTGGTGGCCGAGCTGTGGAGGATCCGTACACACACCTCCGAATGTTTGTGGAGGTGTGTGAGATTGTCAAGAAGAACGGATTTACTCAGGATGTGACTCGTCTATGCCTATTCCCCTTCTTACTCGGGATCAGGCTAGGACTTAGTTTACATCCTTTGATTGCAGCAGCATCCACACTTGGGTGGATCTCCAAGCAGAGTTCCTTGTCATCTTCTTTCCACCTTCTGTGATCATTCAGAAGAAGATGGAGATCCTGCAGTTCCACCAAAAGATTGATGAGTCCTTATTTGAGGCGTGGAGCAGGTCCAATGAGTTGTTGAGGAGTTGTCCTGGCCATGGAGTTGACACCGACGAGCAGGCCCATATCTTTTACTGAGGGATGAAAGAAAGAACTCAAGAATTGGTGGACAATGCAGCTGGAGGTTCTGTAATGAGCAAGTCCGCCGACAAATCCCTCAAGTTGTTCAAGGAGATGGCCTTTAATACTCAAAAGTGGGTCAATCAAAGGAGACCTCAAGTGAGGGCAGTGGAGAAGAAAGAAGATGACACCCTCAAGAAGGAGATCAAAAAGCTTAAGGGGGAGATGGAAAAACTGACATCTAATGTTGCTTGTGTTTCTGTTGCACAGGTTGATCCCGTAGCCAACGTGAACTTTATGAACCGAGGAGGTTACCAAAATCAGTATCGGCAAGGGGGATATCATATTACCAACAAAGAGCTCATCCCGGTTTTTCCTATGCTCAGCCAGAAGGTGCCGAACATCCTCCCATGATTCAATGTGAAAAATGGGGAGATCGTGGATAAGAAGAAAAATAGTCTCGATGAGGTGTAGTCCAAGTTTATCAAAGCTTCTGACTACCGGGTTAGAAAGATCGAGCAAGAAGTGGCAGGGATGACTACAAAGGTGGACAGACTTGGGAAGCATGTGCAGATGATCGAGACACATGTCAGTCAGATTGCTACCTCACTTGGTATGTAACACAAGCAAGGGAAGTTTCCTAGCACCACCGAAGTGAACCCCAAGAACCCAAAGGAGTGCAAAGAAATCAAATTGAGGTCTGGAACAAGCTACAAGGGTCCGACGATGCCCTAAAACGAGTTTGGGAGAAGAGGAGAAAAATCCCACTAGAATGCCCTCTGTTTCTACCGACACCCCTATTGTCGATCAACATAGAGGACAAGATGATGCAGGCATGTTGAGTGATGATGAGGAGTCAATAGAGAGGAATTTAACAGGCATGTCGATCGACACTCCGTCTGTCTATCGACATAGAGGTTCAGTCGACACACCTACTGTTCGACCGACAAAGAGGACTTCCCAACCCTAGAGTTCAACTTCCAAAGCTACTCCAACATCTCCAATGCCCTTTCTTTAACGGTTTGCCAAGCAGAAGGAGGATTCCAAGTTCTCAAGGTTTGTGGAAAAATTGAAGAAGGTAACCATCAACTTGCCATTAATTGAGGCCTTGCGAGAGATCCTGGGGTACATGAAGTATCTTTGAAAAATGATGAGTGGCAAGAAACAATTTGTGGAGATTTCAACTGTCAGACTCCACGAGCAATGCAACCTTCTCCTCCAGAAGCAGATTCCAATTAAAAGGAGTGATCCAGGTTGTTTTTCAATCCCAATCGAGATTGGGGGGATTGAGTTCCAAAAGGTGTTGTGAGACACTATTGCCACCATCAATCTCATACCATACTCCATTTTTCAAATGCCTCAACATTGGAGAGATGAGGCCAACTACATTCACACTGCAAATGGCGAACCGGTCTGTGTCACGCCCCAAAGGTATAATTGAGGATGTTCTCATTGGTGTGGGTCATCTAATTTTTCCCGCAAACTTTGCAGTTTTGGATATGAAGGAGGATGTGAGCATGCCCCTTATCTTGGGTCGAGAGTTCTTGGATACAAGCAAAGCTGTGATCAGCTGTTGCACTGGCGAGATCACTTTGCATGCCAATTATGAGAAGATCACCTTTGTGATCGACAAGAGTCGCCAACAATCCAAGTGCAACTGGATCACCTCCATCGAAGAATCTAAAGATGAAGTGGAGGAAATCGAGGAAGAAAAAGAAGACCGAGTTGCCATTAAATGGGAGCAAGGGAATGTGATGGCAAAATTGCCAATTACACCATCTCACCCGAGCTCACTGTTATCATTCAAGACAGATTGGTCCACATGATTGATGCCCGAGGAAGGCGAGTCCGCACCCCTCCTCTATGGACTTGAGAAAATGAGGTACCGTTGAGCTTCGACGTTAACTAAGCACTTGTTGGGAGGTAACCCAACCTTTATTTGCTTTATTTTCAATTTTCTTTGTTTTATTTTCAAATTTCTATTAATTCTGTTTATTTTCTTAAAAAATTTCGAGGATTGACCTCTGTATTGATCGACATGCCTGCTATCTATCGACATAGAGGTCCCGACAGAGCTGCACGTCGACCCGAAGGAGATTCAACAAGAACGCTTTGTGTTGATCGACACACTGCCTGTCGATCGACACAGAGTGCCAGAAGCCACAAACACTTTGTCGAGTACTGCTGATTTCTCCGGTGGATAAAAACATTGATGTCTGAGATCAACTGTCAGGTACAATTCTTATTCTTGTCTAATTTTCAAACTTTTTCTACTCTTTGAGTTCAAAATAAGTTTGGGGGATGTGGACAAGAATTTGAACTCTCTATCCTTTTATGTTTTCTGTTATTTAGATTTATGTTATTTAAATTTATGCCTTGAAAAAAATATGGATATAGTGTGAGGAAAACTGTTGAGTTTTGAACCTATTTGAACTGAGTGTGAGTTTGAAATCGATTAATGATGAGTCTGATTTGATTTTGATTGTGGTTGATTGCCTATAAATGTAGAATACCGCATGATATGATTGAATTGAAACTTCCACTTGCATGATTTTTGAGTGGATTGATATTGATTGTGGAAGAAAAAAATGAACCCAAGTGAGATTTTGTGCCTTATATTTGTTCATGTGAGATTTGCATGTATGTTTTCATTTCTCTAGAACTTGTTTCTGTTCTGTTTCAAGACTGCATAGTTTGCACAAGGATAAAAAGGGTTTTTGGCCATCTTTGTTTGCCAATTTATCCTAAACACTTTCCTTTGTAATATTTTATCCATAGTCAGCCCCTTTGAGCTTTACTTCATTTTTTTGTCTTGACTATGAGAATTCCATGATAGGAAGGATGTTTTTTTTTATCTATAAGATTATGGTGAAGAATAGTGGTGGATTATTTTAAAGTGGATTAGAAATTTTAATAATTGGTGTGCAAAAGAGAAAAAGTCCTTAGAAAAAAATGGAAGGATGATTAGGTCAAGAAAAAAAAATATCAATAAGAGCATAAAAGGATGCAAAAGAAAAGAAAAAAAGAAGAGAGGAAAAGAAAAGGAGAGCTGTTGTAATTTGAATTGTAATATTTGAGGAGAAGAGTAGATGTTGATGGATAGTGATTTTTGATTTGTTGAGAGTGATCAACTCAATATTTTTTTTAGTCACTTGGCCATATTTCCCTACTTTTCACATAAAGCCTACATTACAACCAAATGAAAAGTCCTTTCTGATTCTTGACTTGTGTGCACGTTCGAGCAGTGGAGATTCTAGAAATTTTGCTAGTGTATGGTAGAAATTTCTTCATACATGTTGTGAGTGCTTTCATTGAAAACCTAAACACTTGTGTGATGAGCGAAATATTGTCTTGTAAGTCTTCCGCGGTTGATGGATATCTTGTTTCTTTCAAATAGCTTGTATGATGTGGATTTTTTATTTTTGAATGTGATTAATCTTGTGAGGCATTGCACTTTCAACTACATGAGACTTCTTTTTTTTATTTTCTTTCGATTGAGGACAATTAAACATTCAAGTTTGGGGGTTTGATAAGCTCATATATACACTCACTTATCCATGTTTTTCTCCATTGTATTAGTGCAATTAAGTTTAGTATTTAGTTATTTTCATGCATAAGTGTGTTATAGAGGATGTTATGATTGCGATGGTGAGTTTTTGCAGGTTTTGAGGCTAAAAAGGGGTCAAATGGTGAAAAGAGCCGAGATGACAAAGTTGCTGCTTCGATTGACACACACGATGTCAACCAACGTGAAAGATAAGCCAAAAACCCAAAGCACGACCTCTGTGTTGACCGACACAGAAGATGGTTGTCAATCAAAGGCAAAACGAAATGGAGTGCTCTACATGGGTGCCATGCCGATCGACACCGGCGCTGTCTATCGACACGAAGATTGAAGATTGATCGAGATGAAGACCATGGTGTGGATGTCGACTTGCAGCCATGTCGATCGACACGCAGCCCGTAGAACGACACCGAGGCCGGAAAAGGGAATTTCGCCCAGATTAGATATTTTCAATATTTTAGCCCAATACCTTATTGAGATGTATTTTCTCCTCTATAAATACAACACTCTTAGGGACTGGAAATTTATCTCTTTTATCACTTTAATTTTAATTAGCATTGGAGTTTTTGAAGACTTTTCATGTTCCTATTATCCTTGTAAGGTATTTTATGAACTTGAATAATATGTGTTCGTTGCTTCTAATCATGTTTAGTGGCTAGAAACCCTAGCAGATTCTAGGGTTTTCATAATCTTTTTGATGCATGTGTAATTGATTCAACTCTAAAGCATGGTTCAATTTCTGGTTTTTATTCAATCGAATTTAGAATTAATGAAGGATCGAGAGATGAAATTAATCTAGGTTTGTAGTTATTAATTGAAGGACAAAAAAATGAAAATTGATAATAGGAAGAGGAAATTGAATGCAATTGTTTTCTGTCTTACAAGAAAGATACAAATTGTTGAATTTAATTAGACAATTATTGAGATTGATTGATGTTGTGTTCTTAAGACCGAGAGGAGATAGTCACACATTAGTAATCTTGGTTTAAATTGCCAAACACGGAATTTAATCCATTTGAATCTAATTATTCCCCATTGTTGATCTGATGAAATTGCATGTTGATGAATTGATTATTTGCCCTGGAATCTGTCTATTTAATTATTGTTCTTTCAAAACCCTTTATTTTCTGCATTGTCATCTTTTAATTTAAAACCAAAACCCTATTTTCAATTTACTCAAACAATTGTGATTTGAAAACTATGGCTAGTACATGGAATAGTTTCGTTTAGACAGTCTCTGTGGGTTCGACTACCTTAGGGTACATCTATAAATTTATTTGTTACTGTTCTGCAATTTATCTTTAGATTTTACAGTGATCAGGTACACCACTCAAAGGCACTTTATACTCAGTAAGCTAACTAGGTATGTGAGCATTCTCCTTCACCCTCTCAACCCAGGGATGTGTCCTCGAGACTCCGTGCATTTCCCACTCATAGTCAAACTCTACATTCAGCCAGGGACTCTACAAATCATCATTTTCACCAGAGGAGATCGAGATCTGGGAGTCATTTGAGGATATCTCCATGGCATCATCTCCTTCTTGATTACTCGGGAGCCGTCAGCATGAGCAGACTTATGATGAAGTTGAGTCTCAGGCTCAAATTGGGTGGAGGTTTCCCTTGCGCAACCTCTGGGCCCTTTCCTTTCTTTTTCGCTGCCTCCTGCTGCTTCCCTAGCTCCTTCTCTTACTCCGCCAGTTTTGGCGGGGTGGTCGCCTGCTCATCCTAAGCTTGCTTCTTCTGCCCTTCCATGGCATGCTCGGCAGCCTCACGAGCGATCTCCAGGACTATCTCCTCAGCATGCACTTCAATGTCTTTCTCTCAAATTTCAGGTGCATGCTGAGTTTCCTGCTCAGCTTCCTTCTCCTTCTCCACTCCTTCTGCCGATTTTACTAGGTTGATCGTCCACTCGAATTGTCTCTCTGGGTGTTGGTCAGCACCCTGAGCTTCCTTGTCGAGGTCTTCAAAGGTCCTCACCTCAGGAGCATGAGATAAGAAGGGAATATTTATCTCCTGAGGGATCTCCACCTCTGGTGCTTGGAAAGTCAGCTTACGGTGGGTGGAAGACTCCTCTATCTTCTCTTTCCCTTTTCCAGCAGCCTCTTCCTCCCTCTTCTTCCTCTTCAGAGGGCGGATAACCTCAGTTCGGGGCCTCTTGAGGATGTCGATGGTGATTTAGCCCTCTAATGGAGTAGGCCCCTGCACAGGCTGAGTTGATTGCTCACCGAACTTCTTCCTCAGCCTTTTCTTCTTTGGCTTATTTGGATCCTCCCCAAGATTCTTCAAAGGGGGAGGTCTTCCATGGCTTTCTACAAGCTCTCCTCCTGCTGAGCTGCAGTCTCCACTGGCTGGTCTCCACCATCTTCATCATCATCCTCCGTCTTACTAGATTCTCCCACCACTGACTAGGTCGGAATAAAATTAGTTGGGATCAACACCTCTCCCTCATCCACCGCCAACAATAATTTTTCTAGCATATAGTTCACCTTAAGGCCAAAGCCGACGTTGGTGGCAAATTGCCCGGTCTCCTCGATCGTGGATTGACTGCTCACATAATCCAACAGTCTCTCAAAAATGAATTCTGGCAATTTCCATGTACTTCATCATCAATGGCCATGAGTACTGAGTACTTCTTTTTCTCATCTCGGAAAAAGATCCCACCTCACACTGGAGCATGCGGATCGCGATGTCTGCAGGAAACTTGCAGAAGGGGTCGAATTCATTCGTCTTATGGTTCATCTTCCACCCCGTGGTGATTTTGTCCCTCTTCCAATCAGTATAGTGCCCCTTCATAGGCTCATGCACTCTCTAGTTGTGCACCCTGAAATTATATGTGAATGCAGGTGCCTCGTTTCCTTAGATGGAACACATGCTTGAGTAACCGTGGAGTTACTCGGATTTGAGTTCTAGCCACATCGGTAGTGAATAACTTATTATCCTTATCCATCACAACATTTGTGTAGAATTGGGCAACCATGTAGGGGTGGAACCTTTTTGGTCGTGCACGTAGATAGTAGACTATCTTCTCTCCAGTCAGTTTAGTGGCCAGACGATTATCTGGACAAGCTTCCTCCACATCGTCCACGTTTAAAATCTTCTCCTTTACAACCTGTGCTGCTCTCTTCTGCTCCGGAGAGAGCTTCTTAGGAGCATCCACGAACAACTTAAGAACTTGAGAATAGGGGCGATCATCATACACCACAGTTTCTTCATCGCGACCAGAAGTTGATGTTTCTCCGGCTAGTTTCTGTGGGGTTTTGGTTTTCCTTGGCATCTTTAATGATGATGATGAGTAATAAATGTTAAGGGAATGATCAACCTTGAATGCTCTAAGGAAAATCTGGAGTGATGAAGGCTTCAAGGTCGATGAAATGGTAAAGAGATAAAAGTGTAATTGTTATTTTCCTATAGCTATATATAAGATGAATTGATACAGATCGGAGGGCCCTGGTTAAGTCAACAGATGCAAGATTGACAGCTGGGGATAGACGTCGTTTGGACTGGTTTTAACTTATCTGAAGTGACGATCGTCCACGTGGCACACTCAGATTCATCGTCGCCTGTTATGCATTAAATGCATCGTATTGGATAAGCGACTATTTGAATTTGAAAACCCTGTCTTTATACGCATACTGAGTAATAGTTAGTTCCTAAACTGAGAGTTGGAACTCAGTTTAATTCTTCAACCATCCTTCAAAAAAAATATGCTAAGTATAGAAACCAAAACTTGTTTTTTCTTGAGAGTCAGTATGGAGAGAAAAAACTTGGTTTTCAAAAGTCAGTATCATAGACACCACTTAAGTATATTTCATCGAGAAATGGCTAAGTATACGACCTCCATACTGAGAAATTGACTAAAACTAAAAATTGAGAGTTTGAATTCAATTGCAATCCACTTCTGTCGTATTCAATCGAGGACTTCTCTGATCTTCATATCATTTGTAATGTGTTGGTGACACCACTTAAATTAATTCAAATAGGAAGATATCTAAATGTTCAAAACTGAGAGCTGGGACTCAGTTTTAGTCAGTACGTTCTCCATCTTACTTAGAGTTTGAGAGAGTAAGAAAACCAGAAAACTAAGAGCTAGGACTTAGTTTTATTCTGGATCTACTCCTCTTCAATTGATATCTCATCAAATTCTAACAACCCAAGCTTGATGCACAACTCCCTGAATCGAGTTTCTGGAAGTGTTTTGGTAAAGATATCCGGCAATTGATCTTTAGTATGAATGTACTTGACAGACACATCTTTCTTCTCGACATGATCCTTGATAAAGTGATGCCTGATGTCGATATGCTTGGTTCTTTAGTGGTGTACTAGGTTTTTCGTGATACACATAGCACTGCTATTGTCACAATAGATAGGAACACACCCAGTATCGACCTCATAATCAAGCAATTGCTACTTGATGATCATAACAACTAGCAGTGGCTACATACTCAGCTTCGATTGTAGATGTAGCTATGGAATGCTGCTTATTGCTAAACCAACTTATAAGTTTGTGTCCTATGAACTGATAGGTTCCACTTGTGATCTTCCTATCAATGCGACATCCTCCAAAATCTGAGTCTAAGTAAGCATTAAGAGTAAGCTTGTCAGTTTTGGGATACCAAATACCTAAGGACTCCATTCCTTTAAGGAATTTCACAATCCTTCTTGCAGCCTCCATGTGCGACTTCTTAGGATTTGCTTGAAATCTCGTACATACTCCAAATGAGTAGGAAATATCTGGCATACTTGCGGTCAGATATAGTAATGATCCAATAATGCCTCTGTAACTAGTTGGATTGACTGCTTCTCCTTCATCATCGAGATTAATCTGAGCACTTGGGCTCATATGAATCCTCAAGAGCTTGGTCTTCTCGGGGCAAAACTTGTTGATAATATCCTTGGTATACTTCTTCTGATTGATGAAGATTCCTCCTTCAGATTGGATGACTTGAAGACCGAGAAAATAAGTGAGCTTACCCATCATGCTCATCTGAAAGTTACTTTGCATAAGTTGGGCAAACTTCTCATGCAGCTTCAAGTTCTTGCATCCAAAGATAATGTCATCAACATAGATTTGAACCAATAAGATGTCTGCTCCATCCTTGATTCTGATTAACGTTGCGTTGATCTTCCCTTACTGAAACCGTTCTTGAGAAGAAACTGAGACAAAGTCTCATACCAAGCTCGGTCAAACGAATAAACGCTTCAGATAAAAATTGATATATGTTCTCCTTCAAAAATATTGTCAAATATATTCCTTACATAAAAATATTGAAATGAAGCTCTTAGATCATTGTTTATTAGGATCCTAATTAGTTTTAATAAAATGTCAATATCTCAATTAGTAAATTTTGTGTATATAATTGATTTAGATTAATTGATCCTAGATTTATAATCCCTTAGAAACTAAATGTTGTAATAGTTAAGGTTTGATCAGCCAAAGATTTGAAGACACAAAGAACCATTCCAAAAAGCAATCAAGTTCAAATTGAAGGCAATTGACTTAGGGGAAAATATGCAAATCTATCCCGAACTTTGGATGAGTTCCCAATTTTATCCCGAACTTTTAAATATAACAATTTCAGGTTTAAACTTTGAATGAGTTCCCAATTTTATCCCAAATTTCTAAATGCAACAATTTTATCCTAAACTTTGAATTTTTCTCACATTTCAATATTAAAACATCGAACATCTTATATGAACACAAATAATTACATGTCATACACAAAAATCGTGCACGAATGTTACTCTTCAATGTCATTTCATGACAAAATGACATTCATGAAATATTTATTAGGAATAAGGAATTTTAGAGTAATATATTTTCATAAAACTCATGATATCTTTATTAAATATAAAGAACTTTAGATAAATATATTTGATAAATTATTAAGATATTATTTGATTTTATGTCTTTATTTGTTTTAATATTAAAAACAAACAAATATATTTAAATTATTGTCTTAGATCTTATTTTAAAATAAATTGTTCACGAAAATAATATTCTTAATTTTAGAAAATTATCTAAATTTGAAAATAGAATATATAGTTAAGATTAATATAGTATG
>JAPKLW010000223.1:238984-255393 GCA_026898455.1 Plectranthus barbatus
TTCCTTGGATATGCGAGGATCCGATTATTAATTATTAATTATTATATTTATTTGATATCAATTTATTATGTGTTTAGTTTAAAAAATAATTAAACTAGGAAAACATAAATATATATTACTTATAAATTATATTAAATGGTTTTAGTTTTACTACTTTTATTTAATTTTTATTTCTTATTAAGAAAATTAGATAAAAATAAAATTGAAATGATTAAAATAGCATTAATATAAATTGAAAAAACTAAAATCAAATTTATTATGAAAAAAAAAGAGAGAGAAAAAGGAAAGGGTGCAAGAAACCCTTAACTGCTGCCAACCCATCCCCATTTTGTTTAATAAAAAAATAATTTTTTTAATTGTGGAACAGGGAGTGGGACACCAAATGGGATAGAGGATCTCATGCCGTAAGGATCAGGATTCATATATATATATGCAGACTGTCTTTATTTAATTATCCAAGATACATATCTTTTCACGTTATGAAATTTCTGGCAGGAGTTGTGTTGCATTTTAATTATAAACTGATGTTTCTAGATTTTTATAAAAATGGTGTTGGATAATTTTATTTATTTTTAATTGAATACATAATTTAAATGGAGATGGGTGTCTATTTCTGTTTTGAGATTTATGATCAATTCGTCATAAAACTTATACAAGTGGGAGATTTTTTTTTTTTAAAAAAAAAAAAAAAGAAAGAAAGAAAAAAAGTATAGATTTGGTTAGGGATGCATGTAATGTAGCTTTCAAAATGACTAGAATTATTTGTTGAAGTAAATAAATGCATGGGGTAATTGATTGAGATCTGTCAATGCCTGCGCCTTAATTGGGCCTCCATTCAAACATCTTAGTCACGCTTCCAATGTCAAAACAGTACACTAAGATTCATATATATGGAGCAAAATTTGATGTAAAAGGTTACTCATATTAAATAGAAATATATTGATATATATTTAATTAATGGTTCAAAGTAAAATAAATTTGTAATAATATTATACTTTCTTTTTTATATAATATACTTAGATGTTGGGTCTTGGAATAAAGATAGTGTTAATTCTGTGTGGGAACATCAATTTGTGTAATTATGTGGGCCCAAAATTTAGTTACAATTTTAAAGAAAATTAAGGTTTTAGTCTAGCAGATTAAGGATTCAGTTAGCAATTATATACCAATAGTTAAACCGAGATTAGTCGTTGGGTTTAAACTTGAGTGTGTGTGAACAGAAAGTAAAGATTATAAATAAAAGACAATAGTTATATTATTTTAGATACCAACCAATTCTACGTCCACTATTCTTCCTGCACGGAAGATCATCCACTATCTTCATTTATACACGGTGTTAGGATTTTTGTTAGAGAAATCATTCCTTACTTTTTATACTTTGGTGGGTCAAAAATTGTAAGCCATCTTAGTCAGTTTTTCAGTTTCTAGAGTTCTAAACTGTAATTCTTGTATAGGATCGATCGAGTTGTAATAGAACTTAGGCTGAAGACCGAGCAAAGGAGAACGCTCGAGAACTAACAATCAACACGCCTTGAAACTTGGTTTCCACCAAGTATAGCCTTAACCAAAACTGAGTTGGAGCACTCAGTATAGGGTTTTATATTCTGACCAGGAGAAGTCAGTATGAGAGCTTTCCCGTACTGACTAGGAGAAGTCAGTATGAGGGTTTTCCATACTGATCAGGAGAAATTAGTATGAGGGTGTTTTCCATACTGACTATGGACAGTCAGTATGAGGGTCTACCATACTGACTATGGGAAGTCAGTATGAGGGCTAGCTATACTGATCTTGGAAAGTCAGTATAAGATCCTCTACCTTTAAAGCACGAGCTATTCGAAAGATATCGAAGCTCAGTCAGACTTAGGCATATTTATGCCCAAGTAAAAGTCGGTATGAGGTTATCCAAACTTGGATCCCTTGGACTGAAACTTAGTCTGACATATAATTAGTGTATAGTACACTGACGGAGCAGAGCAGAAGCGAACCAAATCCACGGCATGGGCTACGATTGGACAATATATTCTATGAGTCTAACGATTGAATTTATGTGTCTAACGGACAAAAATTCAAAATGCCGAAGGAAGTCCTCTATAAATATGACCAAACATCAACCTTTTACAGGTTAACGATATTGAACGAGTGAACTAAAAAGATTTATTCTCTCTCTAAGAAGATCGTTCAAAAAAGTCATCTCTCTGCTCAAACTCTTTGAGTTTCCGTGTTTCTTAACACGAGACTTAAGTCTCTAACTCAAGTTATTATTTTGTGCTATCTTCTCCTAGCAGGAGGCTGAAGCTTTTCTTTGGTGAATACATCTTTCCAGTATATATTCATAGCAATCAGTTTCCTAGTATGTGATACTTATTCTCATGGGTATGCCAACCAACTGAGTTCTAGGAAGAACAGCAAACTTCCAACCATCGGGAAGAAGGTTGTGAGGTGCCTTCCTCACTTCAACCTGAAGGCTAAGTCCGCAAGGAATTCCTAGGCGAGTGCCACAGCTGATCGAATGATGGAGGTGTCGATGGGCTGTGTATAGATCGTAAGGAGACTTGTACTTACTTAGTGAATTATTCAGACCTTAGGTCAGAAGAGTGGATGTAGGATATTTAGATCCGAACCACTATAAATATCGTGTGTTCTTTACTGCTTTACTTATATTCCTGCCTTGTTTAGTTTCACAAACTCACTGTTGAAACCTTCAATATTTGTCCAAGTATTGAAGAGTATACTCTGTGAAACTGATTTAACAAGAAGTACACACCTAAGCTTAAGTCTTCCACACACTAAATTGATTATCCTTTGTTTTATATAAACAAGTGCGAACGTGTTAATTATTGCTTCCGCTGTATATTCAAACCTTTTGTTGCACGTATTTGTACTCTGATTTCGGGACCAACAAGTGGTTTTAGAGCCAGGTTCTTACAGACCAAGGTTGTGTTGAGTCACTTAAGACCAAATCTTTGTTTTTTTGCACTTGGTTTCTGTTTGTGTGTTTTCAAGCTTAGGTACACAGAGATAGCACAGATTTCAAAGCTTCCAAAGTACTCATCAGAAAACTTTGAGATATGGAAGAAGCGTTCGTTGATAATGCTGAAGAATGTCCACCCAGAGATGGTTGAGGTTCTATCTACCGGACCACTCAGATCGGAGGAGCAGGGAGTCAGGATATAATGGAGAAGCCTTATGCAGAGTGGACGAACAACGGCAGGGTTCGTTTTCAGCTGAACTCAGTGGCCATGGAGCTTATCCTTTAATCCCTACCAGAGCCACCGGTTGTTGAAGCTCTCAAGCACAATAAAGCCAAAAAGATGTGGGAATTCCTTGGCACTCTCTGCCAAGAGACAGCTCAGATGAAGCGAAACAAGCTTGAAAACTGTGTAGATAAGTATGAATCATTTCAAATGCTTCCTTGTGAAAATATTAAATCAATGGAAGCTAGATTCAATGCTATTATTTGTGAGCTAAAAAACTTGTGGAGAACTTATGAGATTGCTGATATGAACACGAAGATTCTGTCCAAGAGGCCCAAGAAGGTCTGGTTCATCAAAGTCACCAGCTTAAAGGAGAGGGATCTCTCCAAGATGACGTCCAAAGACGTGTTCGCCCAACTCCAAGCCCACGAATGGGACATACAAATGGCGAACAGGAATGAAGCAGTGCGAAATATCAGCACCCATCCAGAAGAAGATGCTGCATTTTTTTTGCGAAAAGGGAGTTCAAAAGAAGGCCTCAAAAGCCTTAGCAAGCTGACAAAGCATCCGGACAGACGTCTACATCAAAGTCAGCACCAACACCTTCCTACCAGAAGAAGGAGGAAGAGAGCTCAATAGAAGAGTGATCACCGTAAAAATTACATATTAATTATAGTGTAGTGAGAAAATAAGTTTATAGAAACCCGAAGGTTGTTGAACCCATAGGGACAGTGCAACGAAAATATTTCATGTAGTGGATGCAATTTATCAATTCACTGTTTGAGCAAATCCAAATTTGAGAATAGGGTTTTTGGTTTTCAAATCAGAAAATAACTTTGGAATAAATTCAAATAAATAAAAGCACAAATCCTAGGAAATTCAACCAATCCAATTAACATGCATAAACAATCAATCCAAACCCCAAGTTATTATTATGGTGGGAAATCTGTTAAGTTGGAATAAATTCCTTGGTCAGGCAATTAAAACCTAGATTACTAGAAAGTGAATTTTACCTTTTGAGTCTCAATAACACAAACTAGCCAATCTCGATAAAGATACAACCATACAATCAAATCTTCTTTCTAGGACAGAAAACATTTGTATCAAATTCTATCTTCCTATCATTAATTATCTCCTCTCGGTCTCAAATTAACAACGATAAACCTAATTCAATTTTCATCTCTTGATCCTTCAATTGAAAATAGATTTTAGAGTCAAAACCATAGAATTTGAACCAATTAATTAGAGTTGGATTTAACTGAATTATAACATACCAATTGGGTGGAGAAAAACTCTAGAACCTATTAGGGTTTCTAGCCAGACATGCTAAAAACACAAATTGAAATAAACATATAAAATTGCATTGAACTTACTTGGAACATAAAGAAACTGAATCTTAAAGTCTTGACAATCTTCGAATTCTAAAGCAACAAAGTATAGTAAAGAAATCTGGAAAATTAAAGTAAATTAAATGCTAAAATAAAATAATTGAAAGTTGAAAAAAAAAAGAGATAAAGATGTTCTAATTTTCGAGCTATAATGTCCTATTTATTGAGGGGGAAATTAAATCTTCATAAGGTAATGGCTTGGGAAGGAAATATCTCCAAATTTGGTGCGAATCTGCCTTTCTAACGTCCATGTCGATCGATAGGCTGCATTTTGGTCGACACAACTACAAATCGAACTTTCCTTCCAAAATTTGTCCTCTATTTTGATCGACAAGGGCCCTGTTGATCGATATAGAGGCTTTTGTGTCGCCAGAAATCTCTTCATTCGACTCTTTCTGCACAGTCTCACGGTTTGGCCTTAACTTGTACTCCTGAACTCCGATTGACTGGATTCCAATTGCGTTGGAAAGCTAACTCAAAGATATTTCTATTTTCATGCTCCATTAGCTCAGATTACACGTGTGGATGAATTCATGATTGTTTCTTCAAACATCATCTGCCTTCGGTACGGGGTTCATTGATTTTGGCCTCAAACCTACAAAATCTTACCATGACAAGTGTAATATCCTCTATAAATTACTCATGCTCAATTATTAACCTAAACTAATGCAAATGCATGAAACAATAAAGAAAAAATGTGATAAGTGAGGTGAAATACGAGCTTATCAAAGAGCTTGAAGAGCAGATGAGGAAGTTGACAAGACTTCTTGAGAAAGCCAAAGCCAAGAAGGAAGGTTCACAACCCAGTGAACTAAAGTTAAGCGCAAGACCTCCCAAAGCATGCTTAGAGTGCAACTCTCCAGATCACCTCAAGTATGAGTGCCCACTGATTTCCAAGGAGGAAAGGGAGCGCTGGAAGAGGGTGTGTGAGAAGAAAGCTTCCAGAGCAGTTGCAAAGGCCATGCTTTCCAGATCTGAGGTGCCAGACATCTCAGATTATGATGATGGCTACTACACATTAGATGATGAGGCCGTGGAGGAAGCCTTCCTGGTGCTGATGGCCAAGCTTGAAGAAGAGAAAGAAACTGAAGCTGAATCGCAGTTTCTGGTACACATCTCTAACTCAGTTTCTATTCCTATAGCATGCATTGAAGAGGGCTCTGAATCTTATTGCTAAGATTCAGAGGACATTACCCTCGAAGCTTTAAATAGAGAATTTTCAAAATTTTATGAACTGGAAAATGTTTTGTCCAACGAAAACGCTTCACTAAAACGTAAAGTTTCAGAACTGACTGAGGAGATCCAAGGATCGAAATGAGTAAGTGATGTGCTAGTCAAACTTAGAGAAGAGTATTCTACTTTACTTGAATTGTTTAAATCTCTTTTTGAAGAATGTGAATCTCAAAAACTGAAAATTGCTAGTGATCAAAAGATTATATGTTGACTTTATTCTAGTGCTAGCAAAGTTTTAGAAGCTCTAAGTTTACAAAGAGATCCTTCTGATAAGTCAGGATTAAGCTTTTCAAAAAATAATTTGAGCAATCATGCATCAACTTTTGAAACCAGAAATATCTCTAATCATCACTTTAACAAGGATTCTATTTTAGAAGTTAAGCTGTTAGGTAAAGGAGTAGTCAGTATGGACAAAGACTCCTAAGTGGCTAATCAGGATAGAGGGGGAAAGTCTGTTTCAAAACTGACTCAAGTACCCAAGCTTAGAAAGGTCTTGACTTATAAGTCAAACAAACCCTAATGTCCGGATGGCACGCAAGGGTGGCGTATTGATTGGACCACATTGAGATGTATTTGTCTGTCTGACATCAGCGAATACAAGATCTTGTTCTTGATTGAGTCCAAACCCTAATGAAGGTTCATGGGTATGCACGAGTTGACTGTCGCTTTGATTTGCCATGGTGGAGAGCCTAAGTAACGAGCTCGTATATCCATATTTTGGGTAGCAACAGTTCATGTAGCCTGAGACTGAACTTAGGTAACCATATCCGAGTAATAGGATGGGGACATTCCCTGAGGAGCTTAATAATGTTCATCGTGCCAAAGTCCTGCAGGCTGATTAAGTTCAGGCACGAGTGATAAGGTTTGAGTGGTACTGCTCAGGACAATAAGATATTAATTAATTATAGATAGAGCTTGTCAGAAGCTCTGATTAATTAATGAATGTTCGGTAACCTTAAATATGGGGATTCTCAGATAAATGCAGCCTATTCTCACAGCGTGGTAATAAAGGGGTAGGTCAGTATTAATTCTGTGGTGAAAAGGAATTAATATCAATTAGTTAATTGTGTCCTGGGTTGTGGACATGGGAATTAATTAATTCATAGGCCCACTTTATTATTTGCATTAGGTCCCAGGTCTGGCCCATTTAAATATGCTGGAAAAAAAAGGCCCAGTAGCCCATTAAGGTTAAAACCCTAGGTCTATAAATAGACAACTCTCTCTCTGAAACCCCAGCCACCACAGAACATTCAAATCAGTTGAAACCCTAGGGAGAGAGAGAGCAGGGGCGGCGCCAGTGTAAGGGGAGGAGAAGGGATTTCAACTCCAGACTACACTTCACAGATTTGTGGAATCCTCACCAGTAGCATATCTGAGCAGCATTGGGATACATATCTGAAGATCTGATCTGGAGAACAAAATTTCTTCCTTTCTATTTTTGTTTATTTCAATGAAATCAAGAAATTAGTTTACTAATTTCTGTTTCCGCAGATTTAATTGAATCGTGTGGTTGAATTAAAGATTGGATATTCAAACGCGAAAGATCGAATCAGACTCTACGGATTAACGGTAATCTCTATATCCACGAATTAAATTCATAGGAGCATGCTAGGGTTTATGAATTATTTGTCGTATTCAACATCCATGATTGGTCCTGCTTATTTGGATTTGGTGATTCAGTTCACGGGAAATCCCTACAATTGGTATCAGAGCCAGGTCACCTAATTCATGACTCTGTTAAATACGACTTATTCATTATGGATGTATGAATTTTATTTTGTCATGGATGGTTTTTGTTCCTCGTGGCAACCCATTTAATTTAATCCATGGTGGTTTATCCGTGTTTGGATTAAATCTATTTTGTAAAATCACAAGAAAATCTGTGATTAGATTTGATAGGAAAAAATGTAATAGTTTAGACTATGTAATTTTATTTCAAATCTATAATTTGTACGGGACGAAGACCGGCGAGACGAGGGTGATGCACACGGCGCGGTAGGTGGCCGCGCGCGTGCGATCGCGGCGGACTGGTGGCGGCGGCCGGCGGCGCGCACGACGGCAGGCTGGGCCTACGCGGGTGGCGCACGGTGGCAAGCTCGGCCTGCGCGCGCTTGCGGTTGCAGGCAGGCAGTGGTAGCGGCGGGCCGCAGCACGCGCGGGGGCGGCGGGCCGCCAGCGGCAGGGCAGCGGTGCTGGCTGTCATCGGCGGCTGCTGTCCCTGCGGCGGTGGTTCATGTTTTGGCGGTTGGTCCAATTCGATGTAAGCTCATCATGGTTTGCAGTTGAGTTGTGGGACCAATTTTCAAATCACAAAACCCTAGATGCCAAAAGATTTGGTGGTTGAAGATTTGAAGGCCCTGAAGATTTGAAAAAGAGTTGGAGCTATCCAAAGAATTTATTTTTCAAACTTTATTAGATAGGATTTATTTTTTTATTTTGTGGGGCCACGAGGAATTTTTGTTTGTCTTAATTGTCCTCGTACGATATTTGATTTATTAATTGCGCAATAAGCATGTGTAGATAATAGGAAAAACATGATTTACTGCTTTTATTATTTACTGCTTTACAAGCATGCTTATGTGATTAATTTCTTGTTTGATTATATTTTGGGAATTTTTGGGCTTGTTTTACATGCAAAATTTTGGAAAATATAGTGACAATGAAATTATCTGTGTGCGCGTTTAAGAAACCTTTTGAATCAAAAATACTAAGCGGATTTTTTTAAAAATCAACACACCTCCACAAAGCGGTCCTAGGCTGTAAGTGCATCTCTCGCTTTAGTAAACGTCTACGAGTGTAGCTTGCTAATTCTCGGAGGTGCATGGGTTGAAGTTGTTGGGATTTCTAGACAAATAATTTAAATCATGTGAATAGTGGGAGGGTTTTGTGTAAACGTCTACGAGTGTAGCTTGCGTAAATCTCTTTCATAAGTATTCTAGGATTGACTTGAATTTTAGATAACAAACGCTTTAAGGGTTGTGCGGTATGGTTACGTGTCATGCTAAACTGTCTCTTTTGGTTGGAGTTAGAGTTGTGGTTAATCGCTTAGAAGCATCTGAGGATATATAATGCAGTTGCTGCTTCCCTGTTCTTGAAAGATGGCTTGGTCTAAGTTTTATCACTAATTATTAATTTCTAGTGTCTAAAGGTTCCCTGTTCTATGTCTATTGATGTTGATCATATTCTTGCTCTCAATCCCTTAACTGGTCCAGACTTTCTAGGGTGGAGATACTGCATTGAGTATATCCTCCTAACTAAGCAACACATGTTTGTTCTTACTATGATGCCACTTGCCCCACGTTACCATAAAGTCTCTAGACGTGAGAAAGAATTCTATGACAGATGGGTGGTATCCGAAGATTTTACTTACAAGTTAATCTCGGATAACCTGTCTAGAGAATTGAAGCTCAAGTACATGGGCTATTGTAGCTCTGTTGCGATCTGGACTGACTTAGTGGCTACGTATGGCGAAGTGGAACGAACTGTCAGTTGTGATCTCGTGAAAGACCTTGTCTGTAAGAGAATGGCTGATGGCAGTTCGGTGACGTTACATGTGATGATGATGGATAACACCATGAATCGATTCACACGTAGAGGTGGAAGTATCAGTGATCGGGCTAAGATCGATATAATCGTGAACTCATTACCACTTTCATTCTATGACTTCAAGAAGGATGTGGCTAAGAGAAGCGAGTACTCTTTCAAAGAGTTGCTTACTGATCTCTTGGCGGAACAGTCTTTCGTACCTTCATGGGATTTTGAGTTATCAGATCTTGAGCACATTGAAAGATGTGGTTCATACTGCGTGCAAGAATTTGATTGATCGCAGAAAACGTGAGAGGAGGTCAAATGAGATGAAGAGGGTTGGTTTCACTTCAAGTAAGAACGCATGCGGAAGCAAGGGACAAGGTACGTCATTTTCTTTTGTAACGGAAACATGTTTAGCATCGGTTTCTACTCATTCGTGGGTAGTGGATCTGGAGCTACCGATCATGTTTGTTACATTTTGCAGGGGTTCACACCGAGGAAGGTGCTGAAGAATGACGAGGTTATCATCTCGATGGGGAATGCAGCACAAGTGAATGCAGCTGCCATTGGAGATTTCACCTTGTGCTTTGGTGATTCTGTTTTGACTTTGAGAGATGTTTTATATGTGCCAGATTTTCGGCGGAACCTTATTTCAGTTTCCAAACTTTATGTTGATGGATATTCAGTTATATTTGAAAGTGGTGTTTCTATCATTGGTAATAACGGTGTTATCTGTCGTGGGATGTTGAATAACTCTCTCTATGTTATTAACTATAATCATAAGTCTTCCGCAAGTATTGCATGGAACTCATCTGAAATTGATAATCCTAGAAAGAGAAAACTTACTTCTTCTGATGAGGATCTTACATATCTCCGGCACTTGAGACTCGGTCACATCAGCTTGAAGCGAATTCAGCGACTTGCAGATGACGGTACATTGGACTTAGTCCGGCCTGTACCTTATCAAGTCTGCGAATCCTGCATCGAGGGCAAGATGTCTTCTAGGCCTTTTGATCGCTAAAATTATTAACGATTTAGCAGAGCTAATAATAAAGTGGCAAATAAAATTATCGATCCCACAGGGAATGAAATAACGAATATCTTAAGTACTGAATTACAGCTTCTCGGAAGTTTGTTTGAGGCAATCAAATTTTGAAAAGGTTTGGTATCACTAACTGCAAAAACTAAATGAAAAACAATTTTTTCAATTGAGTAAAACTTATAATCAGCAGAGTAAATTAACGGGTTTTTCAAACAAATGCAAGGACTCAGATTCTAGGGATTTTTATTACTATCATTCCTAACATGCAAAGATAAATTCATCAAATGCCAATTTAATTCCTTGAAAGATGGAAATCAGAAAAATATTGTAAACTTCTTTTTAAGACAATTTACAAAGTAGATTATTGAAATCCTTTACCCTTTCGGTCTCAAGGAATAATCAACAACTCCATAAAACAGCAGATTTTTCCTATAATCTAACTCCCTCTTTTTAAGACAAGAATAAATGATTATATTGTGAAATTATTTTCCTGTTAATCAGTTATCACCTTTTGAGTCTCAAATTAATTAACTAATAACCTAATTAAGTGGCCAACAAACTTAGGTTTAAATCAAAGCATAGAATTACACAAATCAATCAAGGAAAGGCATTTGAACAAATAAATCTAAAGCATGGAGTAAGGATAGATTTTAAACCCTAGAATTTGATTGAGTAGTTAGTTCATCATATTCATAATAAAAGTCATCATGAAAAGATTAAACCTGAAATAATAGCTTGCATTTAAATCTGAGTCTCGATGGAATAAATCATCTCCATCAATTGTCTTCAACTTCACAATCAAAGTTAAAACTATTTTCTGCCTTGGAAATAATATAAAACTCTCTATATGAACTGTCTAACCCTAAAATCTCGAAAATCAAATGTTTATATAGATGTAGGAACAATCCCAACAAGGTAGTAATTCAACAAGGAAAGAAAGGCTAAAACTTCACAAATCTCGCCCCAACAGGATTTGCCACGGCCGAGACAGGGTCCATCTCGGTCAGGATACTTCACATCGAAATCCTTTATCTCGGCTTGACACGTCGGCACCTCGGCCTTCCATCTCGGCCGTGGCAAGTTTCACCACGGCCAAAATAGAGCTCCCGCGTCGATCCTCCGAGGTCAAGACAGGCTTCATCCCGGGGCTGCAGGACGGTCGGGATCAGTTCCACCACG
Organism: Plectranthus barbatus; assembly: GCA_026898455.1. Taxonomy (NCBI): domain Eukaryota; kingdom Viridiplantae; phylum Streptophyta; class Magnoliopsida; order Lamiales; family Lamiaceae; genus Plectranthus; species Plectranthus barbatus. The sequence continues at coordinate 250,549 of JAPKLW010000223.1, forward strand.
ACCAAAACATAGCCATTTGGCCTGTTTCCCATCTAACTCCAAACTTAGCCATTTTCCTGCAAAATTTCACCATCAGACAACTGTATAACACACCCGAACACAACAATGCACAAATAAACATGAAAATCACGCATCTTGAACATTAAATGAACAAAAACTCATTGATAAGTTAGCAAAATAACGAACTTATCACCTTTCAAGGCTAGTCAGTCTCGAGCAGAGGAAGTGTTGGAACTGATCCATTCTGACTTATGTGGGCCCATGTCCACACAGGCTCGTGGAGGGTATGAGTACTTTGTCACTTTCATTGATGACTACTCAAGATACAGATACGTTTACCTGCTTCGCTACAAGTCTGAATGCTTTGAGAAATTCAAAGAGTTCAAGGCTGAAGTAGAAAAGAAGGCGGGAAAACTATCAAGTCACTGCGATCTGACCGCGGTGGCGAATACCTCGGTAACGAGTTCCTGCAGTATTTATCAGATCACGGGATTACATCCCAGTAGACTGCACGGGGTACTCCCCAGCAAAACGGTACAGCTGAAAGAAGAAATAGAACTCTTTTAGAGATGGTAAGATCAATGATGAGCTATGCAAGCTTACCCATTTCATTTTGGGGATACACATTGGAAACGGGGGCTTATGTATTGAATGTGGTGCCTTCTAAATCGGTTCCTAAGACACCTGCTGAGTTCTTCATTGGTCGCAAATTGAGTTTGTGCAAGTTCAGAGTATGGGGTTGTCCAGCACACGTGCTGACGAAGGAACCTGATAAGTTAGAAAGCAGGTCTAAAGTAATGTTGTTTATAGGGTATCCCAGGCAAATGAAAGGTGGTTACTTTTACTGTCCTGAGAGTCAGAGAATCGTTGTAAGTACCAACGCTAGATTCTTGGAGGACGAGTATGTGAGAAACCACAAGTCAAGGAGTGATATCGTTCTTCAAGAAATTGAAAACGAGAATATGAATCCAAGGGAAGGGGAACGTGTGAATGTGGGTGCACCTGTGACAGGTTCAGCACCACAGGCGCGTTCTTCAGTGCAAGGTGCAGAACCACAGGTTAATGCACCTACTGCTGACACAGCACCGATGCCTCGTCGCAGTGGGAGAGTTATTTTCCAGCAAGAAAGATACATGTTCGTGGGTGAGTCTTCGGACTTGAGCCCGGAAGACAGACATGAGGACTCTGACCCGCTGACTTATGAAGAGGCAGTGCAGGAAAAGGATGTTGAAAAATGGCGTATCGCCATGGATTCTGAGATTGAATCTATAACTGCTATGGATGTATACCAAAAAGCTGAGCTGCCGGATGGCTTTAGAGCCATAGGGTGCAAGTGGGTATACAAGAGAAAAAAAGGAGCGGATGGTGAAATTGCGGCTTTTAAAGCCAGGCTGGTGGCAAAGGTTTATAGTCAGAAAGAGGGCATAGACTATGACGAAACCTTTTCACCCGTAGCCATGCTCAAGTCCATCCGGATACTCCTTGCCATAGCTACGCATATGGACCTCGAGATTTGGCAGATGGATGTCAAAACCGCTTTTCTAAATGGTTACCTTGAAGAAGGTAGGGACATCTATATGCGGCAACCCGAGGGTTACATACGCAAGGGCGAAGAACATCTTGTCTGGAAGCTTAAGAAGTCCTTGTATGGACTTAAGCAAGCTTCGAGGTCATGGAACTTGTGTTTCAACGATGTGATTAAATCCTATGGATTTTCACAATTGGAGAACGAAAGTTGTGTGTATCGACTTTGTGTCAGTGTGAGCGTGGTTTTCCTTGCACTATATGTGGACGACATACTCCTATTTGGAAACAACGAGGGAGTGATGTCGGAAATCAAGAGTTGGTTATCCGAACAGTTCCAAATGAAGGATTTGGGAGAAGCTGGGTACATCCTTGGGATTAAGGTCTTACGGGATCGTAAAAGAAGGATGTTAAGCTTATCCTAGGCATCTTATGTGGATACTGTGATACCCCGATTCAGCATGCAACTCGCCAAGTAAGGCTTGCTACCTTTCAGACATGACGTTTATCTTTCTAATGGGCAGTGTCCTGAGACACAGCGGGAGAAAGATGAAATGAGTCTTGTACCATACGCCTCTGTGGTGGGTAGCCTCATGTATGCAATGATGTGTACCAAGCCAGATATTTGTTATGCCGTTGGCATGGTAGCGAGATATCAGTCTAACCCTGGACAAGCGCATTGGACTGCGGTAAAGCACATCCTCAAGTACTTGAAGAGAACTAGGAATTACTGCCTGGTTTATCAAGGTGAGGATTTGTGCCCTGTGGGTTATACAGATTCGGATTTCCAAGGGGACCAGGATGAGAAGAAATCGACCTCAGGATATGTGTTTGCCTTGAAAGGTGGGGCTGTATCTTGGAGGAGCTCAAAGCAGAAATGCATTGCTGACTCCACCATGGAGGCAGAATATGTCTCCACCTCCGAAGCTTCGAAAGAAGGGGTATGGCTCCAGAACTACCTTTTAGAGTTGGATGTGATTCCGAGCTTGTCGAAGAGCATCACAATCTATTGTGATAACTCTGGTGCAGTGGCGAACTCGAAGGAACCACGAACTCACAAGGCAAACAAGCACAAAGAGAGGAAGTACCATATCATACGAGAGATCGTATCGAGGGGCGATGTGCTGATCAAGAATATTGAAACTAGAGACAACCTAGCTGATCCATTTACAAAGAGCTTGCCACAGAAGGTTTACGAAAGACATATTCATGAGCTGGGTTTGAGGTGGATGCCGACCACTGACAGTGGTTAATGTGATAGCCAGGCTAGATAGACGCACTGTATACTCTGTAATAGCTATTGTAATGCTTTGAGTATAAGTGGAAGATTGTTAGATTTTGTATACTGAAAGCATTTATTACAATGAGTATACGATTGACTTTTCTCCTATCTATTAAACAAACTTACATGCACGTAACAATGGTATCCTCTTGTCTCACCGATAGGGACGATCATACGGCGTGTTGTAGATAGCAGAAGAAAGTATGATCACTTGACCTAGTGAGACATAAATATTATCACAGCCGAGACAGCGTTGAGGATACGTCTGTCCGGATGGCTGCAACATAGTCGGAAGAAGTAATCTGTCTTGGTTACTTGATATGCTGGTACGCAACGGTGGCGTAATGATTGATCCACATTGAGATGTATTTGTCTGTCTGACATCAGCGAATACAAGATCTCGTTCTTGATTGAGTCCAAACCCTAATGAAGGTTTAGGGGTATGCACGGGTTGACTGTTGCTTTGATTTACCATGATGGAGAGCCTAAGTAACGTGCTCGTATATCCATATTTTGGGTAGCAGCAGTTCTTGTAGTACAGCCTGAGATTGAACTTAGGTAACCATATCCGAGTAATAGGATGGGGACATTCCCTGAGGAGCTCAATAATATTCATCGTGTCAAAGTCCTGCAGGCTGATTAAGTTCAGGCACGAGTGATAAGGTTTGAGTGGTACTGCTCAGGAAAATAAGATATTAATTAATTGTAGATAGAGCTTGTCAGAAGCTCCGATTAATTAATGAATGTCTGGTAACCTTAAATATGGGGATTCTCAGATAAATGCAGCCCGTTCTCACAACGTGGTAATAAAGGGGTAGGTCAGTATTAATTCTGTGGTGAAAAAGAATTAATATTAATTAATTAATTGTATCCTGGGTTGTGGACATGGGAATTAATTAATTCATAGGCCCACTTTATTATTTGCATTAGGTCCCAGGTCTGACCCAATTAAATATGCTGAAAAAGGGTTAAAACCCTAGTTCTATAAAAAGACAGCTCTCTCTCTGAAACCCCAGCCACCACAGAACATTCAAATCAATTGAAACCATAGGGAGAGAGAGAGCAGGGGCGGCGCCAGTGTAAGGAGAGGAGAAGGGATTTCGACTCCGCGCTACACTTCGTAGATCTGTGGAATCCTCACCAGTAGCAGATCTGAGCAGCATTGGGATACAGATCTGAATATCTGATCTGGAGAACAAGATTTCTTCCTTTTTGTTTTTTCTTTATTTCAATTAAATCAAGAAATTAGTTTACATATTTTTGTTTCCGCAATTTTAATTGAATCGCGTGGTTGAATTAAATATTGGATATTCAAACGCAAAAGATCGGATCAGACTCTACGGATTAACGGTAATCTCTATATACACGAATGAAATTCATAGGAACATGCTACGGTTTATGAATTGTTTGGCGTATTCAATATCCATGATTGGTCCTACTTATTTGGATTTGGTGATTCAGTTAACGGGAAATCCCTACAGTGACACCTAGATTTATGGTGAAACAAGTATGGATTCCCAAAGGATGGATCCATAAGACTAACCCTGCAGGACCTGCAGAAACACGAGTAACTTTAGTCTAACCTTATCTGTTTTGCAGGTACAGGGTCACGAAGGTCAGCTCAAAAAGAAGAAAAGAGCATGGATTTTGGACAGTGGATGTGAAGCTTACATGACCGGTGAAAGCAATCTCCTTTAAAAATTGAAGATGTTTAGAGGACCACTAGTCAGTTTTGGAGATGACTCAAAAGGAAGAGTAATTGGCAAATGATGCTTAGAAAGCAATGGAATTACCATCAACAATGTATCCTTAGTCACCAATCTCAACTACAACCTGTTGAGTATCAGTCAGCTTACTGGATATGAGGTGACTTTTGCCAAAGAAGATTGCTAATCCATCTCAGACTATGACCACCACTGCTGACATCCTGATAAGCTCGTAATTTGACTCACTTATCTATATTATTTTCAAGTGTTTTATTTATCTTTATCGATTTTATTTATATATTTTGAGCATGAGTATATTTTAGAGGGTATTAT
>JAPKLW010000223.1:255403-272316 GCA_026898455.1 Plectranthus barbatus
ATCGAAAGTAGTTGATGTTTAAAGAAACAATCACGACTTCCCCACACATGAAATTTGAGCTAATGGATCATGGCAATATAAAGATCTTTGAGTTAGCTTTCCAATGCAACTCGAATCGGGTCAATCGAAGTTCGGGAGTAAAAGTTATGGCTAAAACTGTGAGATTGCGCAAAAGGATTGAAAGGGGCGAAAAACGGTCTTTGATTCGACCGACGTGAAGGCCACGTCGACCGACGCAAGGTGATCCACATCGTCCGACGCAAGCTCCATATCGACCGACGTGAACCCAGAAAAAGGAATTTTCGTGATTTTTATGGTTAAAATTATATTTTTAGCCCTAGATCCCAAATTATATACAACTACTTCTATAAATACACATATAGCTTGAGTTTAGAGAGGATTAAGCTTTGATAATTCATTATTATTGAGGATTCAGTCATTATTCAACCCTCAGTTTAGTTTTATTCAAGTTTTTGGAGATTGAAGACTTGAACAACCTTTATTTTTATTGTAAGTTTATATTATGCAATTTAATAATATGTTTCTTGTGTTTCTGTCCATCATGAGTGGCTAGAAACCCTAGCGGGTTTTAAGGCTATGTGTAATTCATCATGTTTGCATGTTAGATTAATCAACTCAATTTGCAAGGTTTCAATTCCTGACTTAATTGATAGAATTTAGGATTGATGATGGATCGAGAGATGAAATTAATTCTATACTCATAGTTGTTAACTGAAAAACCGAGTGGAGAAAATTAATAACAGGAAGAGGAATTGAATATAATTGGTTTTTTGTCTCAAAAGGAAGATAATTGATTGTAGGGATTAAATCTGATATTTTTATTTAGGTTGATTACTATTGTGTTCCAAGCGTAAATAGTCGCATGATAGTAACCTAAGTTAGAATTGCCTAACCAAGGAATTTTAATAATTTATTCAATTTTCCACCATTTTGAGTTGATTGATTTAGCATGTATTTTGATTGATTATTTGCCCTAGAATATGTGTTCTTTAATTTGATTTTTAAAACCCTTTAAATTCCTGCATTGTTATCTTTATTTTCCAAAACCAAAACCAAATTTCCTATCTACTCAAACAATAAATCGTAGAACTATAGTTAGTATACGAGATAATTTTGTTGCACAATTTCTTTGGGTTCGACTACCTTTGGGTATATTATAAATTTATTTGTCACTGTAGTTGCATTAATCTGCGAATTTTGCAGTGATCACATCCCTACCACTTCAAATCAAATGGTGCTATCCGAGGAGCCCCCGGTCATGACAGTTGAGCCCTTGAGCTCTAGTACTTACAATAGGGATCTCCAGAGATTCATCCATGCCGTGGTAGAAAGAAGCTTTGGAGAGCAGATTGTGCTTATTGTGCGAGCTGAAGTGTAAACCCAAGTGGTTGAGGCAAAGGTGAAAATTCACCAAACTCCGCAGGACAACTTTGAGACCTTCTCCACCGACCTTTTGCTTGCAATCAAAGAGGGGGAAGGGAAGAGATTGTCAGAAGAAGCAGAACGGGGAAAAGAAGAAGAAAGAATTCGGCGCCTCGAAGCACGTAGAAAGCAAGAGGAAGACTTAAGAAGACAGCAAGAAGAAGAAGAGAAAAAGGAACGAAAGAAGATCTAGGAAAGAGAGAGAATCAGGAGAGAAGAGCGAGAAGCCATTGTGGATAACTTCATGAAAGTAACGCTCAAGACTCTCATAAAAATGAATAAACCCACCGGCTCCTCAAGTGCTAAAGATTCTGATTCGGACTCCTCGACTACCAAGAAGTAATCTCTCTATCCTTTATAAGTCTTCCGGTAAAAATCGCTTGATGTTTGATTTGGGTGTATGTTTCATGTACTCTACTGCAAATTTTTAATGGAGACTAACTCAGGTCGAAGAAAACATCTCATTGTCCAACACTGAATTAATTGATATAGCTGAAATTACACACTCAGTGTAATCAGCAAATTGCTTGGATTGTTGGGTGTGTGTGATATGTTCCTGAATGTTGCTCTACAATTGTGTGAGAATGTGCTTTATGTTTACTTGATTGATAATTTGAAAGCCATTTACATGAAAAAAAATTCTTAATCGAGCAATACCCTTGATATTTTGAGGGGGAACATTTCTGATTCATACTGAGTCTAAGGGAGTTGATATGCTGAGAACAGAATTGATAGGATTATGTTCTAATCTCAGTAATCAGCTTTCTCGTGATCAGTTAGTTAGAATAGAGGTTTTGATCGCACCAAAAAGGGGGAAATTGTTAGGAATATTGTTAGAAATATTATAATCCCCTAATCTCAATTGTGTGTACTCTGGTTTTGGTGCATCAAAGCTCAATCAATCTAGTTTCTAGCAACTCAGAATCATGTCAAATTGTAAAAGTCTATATAGGATGCAGTTACTCGAGTTGTAATAGAACTAGAATAAAAGATCGAAGAATGCTGAAGGAGTCAGCATATAAGAAGATTGCTGAAGATGCTAGCAATCATTGAAAGACTAGCAAACACTTGAAGAATGCTGGAAGCACTCAAAGGAATGATGAAGGAGTGAAGCAAGCACGTCGCTGAATCTCAGCAGGACTACCGAGATAACAGCAAATGACCCAATTGCCAGCAAACACACAACAACAATCAACATTCAATACGAAGTCGTGAAACAAAAGGATCCAAATCACTAGGAAACCTGACGAAACAGAGAGAAGGATAATCAATAGACAAAAGGAAAGTTCCATAATCAAACTCAAAGATCCGTTCTGATAAAGACAACTAAGATAAGGAGAATGCCAATCAGAGACGAAGGAGACCTGAAGAGTCTCTGTGCTTTGCAGGAAAAGAAGGACGAAGATTGGCGAGCAGACACTCTATGTCTAACGGATAAGATTCAAACATCCATTTGAATCCTAATCTATAAATAGGTGATATCGAAATGAGTTTGAGAGGTTCGCAAAATCTACAACAGAGAAATTAAATAGTTCACCATACTCTCAATCTCACGCGAACTCACATCCGAGCATACATTTGATCAAGGCTTTGCATAAACTTTTGAATTTAAAGCTCGAGACCTTTGAAGTTTCTTCTAGGGTTAACTTTGGGATTCTTTCTATCCTAGAAAGAATCTAGCACTCACCTTGCTCTACAAGAGTAATTATCACGGGCTACTATCAAACAAAGGAAAGGTTCTGGGAAGAACTATAAAACTCCCAAGGTCGACGTCCGAGGAGAATGGAAGTTTGTCCTCACTCTAAGGAGTGTCAAAGTGAAGATTGAAGACCGAGGTGCTTGTGATGGGTTTTGTATACTGAAAGCATTTATTACAATGAGTATACAACGGTTTATTTCTCCTATCTGTTAACAATCTTACATGTATGAACACTGTTATCCTCTTGTCTCACCGATAGGGACGATCATACGGCGTGTTGTAGATCGCAGAAGACAGTATGATAACTTGACCTAGTGAGACATAAACCTGATCACAGTCGAGACAGCGTATGAGGATACGTCTGTCAGCATGGCTGCAGCATTGTCGGAATAAGTAGTCTGTCTTGGTTACTTGACATGCTGGTACGCAGAGGTGGCGTATTGATGGACCGCAGTGAGATATATCCGTCTGTCTGACATCAGCGAATAAAAGATCTCGTTATATTGATTGAGTCCAAACTCTATCAAAGGTTCAGGGGTTTGCACGGGTTGACTGTTGCTTTGACTTGCCATGGTGGAGAGCCTAAGTAACGTGCTCGTATATCTGCATCTTGGGTAACAGCAGTTCGTGTAGTACCGCCTGAGACTGAACTTAGGTAACCATATCCGAGTAATAGGATGGGGACATTCCCTGAGGAGCTCAATAACATTCATCGTGCCAAAGTCCTGCAGGCTGATTAAGTTCAGGCACGAGTGATAAGGTTTGAGTGGTACTACTCAAGAATTATAAGATATTAATTAATTGTAGTTAGAGCTTGTCAGAGGGTCCGATTAATTAATGGATGTTCGGTAACCTTAAATATGGGGATTCTCAATTAATGCAGCCCATTCTCATAACGTGGTAATAAAGGGGTAGGTCAGTATTAATTCTGTGGTGAAAAAGAATTAATATTAATTAATTAATTGTGTCCTGGGTTGTGGACATGGGAATTAATTAATTTATCGGCCCACTTTATTATTTGCATTAGGTCCCAGGTCTGGCCCAATTAAATATGCTGAATTGAGCCCAAAATGGCCCATTAGGGTTTACAACCCTAGGTCTATAAATAGACAGCTCTCTCATAAGTTGTAACACAAAAGAAACACACTAAACCTAGAGAGAGAGGGAGGCGCCGATTTTGGGAGAAGAGGGAGGAGAATTTCGATTCTGGTCCTGCTCAGAATACAGATCTACGGAGTCCTCACCAGTAGTAGACCCTGAAGATCTGATTTGGAGAATAGATTTCTTTCTTCTTCTCTTTATTTGATTTCGAATTTATTCTTAGAAATTATATTTCTAATTTCTACTTCCAGAGATAAATTCGGATCACGTGGTTGAATTGGGATTTGGAATTCAAACGCAAAAGATCGGTTCAGACTCGACGGAGTTACGGTAAACCCTAAATCCACAAATCTATGTATTAAATTCATAGGAGCATGCTAGGGTTTTGAGAATTTTAATTATGTGCAATAACCATAAATCGATTCGGTTTAAATCGGTTTTGGTGATTCGGTTCACGGTAAAACCCTACAATTGGTATCAGAGCCAGGTTTCTGATTTATGGCTCTTTTGTGCATAATTGAATTATGTATGCATGTATGAATTTATTATTTTGTGGATGTTTGGTTTTTGTTCCTCGTGGCAACCCGTTGATTCAGCCCACGGTGGTTTATCCGTGTAGGGCTGAATTTTTTTGTAAAATCACGAGAAAATCCGTGATTAGTGTATATTTGAAAAATTGTAATTAGAATAGTTTTTCTATAATTTTTTCAAATTTAATTTGGACGGGTCGAGGACGAAGAATGAAGACGGAGCCAACGGAGGGCCGACGGAGACGACGGCAGAAGACGGCACGCGACGCATGGCCGGGGCGTGCGGCGCGCGCGAGCAGCACCCACGGCGCGCAGCCTGCGCACGTGCGAGGCAGCGCGGGTGCGCGCGCGGGTGCGGCAAAGCAGCAGCGCGGGGCGCGCGCGCGAGCGCGGGGCGCTGGCCCGTAGCCGGCTTGGCGGCGGTGGCTGCGGCTGTCATCGGCTGCTGCTGTCCCATCGCGGTGGCTCGTGTTTTGGTGGTTTGTGCAATCCTGTGTAAACCCTAGGGTTTGCATTAGGGTTAGGGCAAATCATCAGATCACAAAGGCCTAAAAATCCAAAAGATTTGGTGTATCCAGATTTGAAGGCTCTTGAAGATTTGGAAGATTTGAAAAGATTTGGATTTATCCAAATTAATTCAAAATTTAAATTTGTAATAGATAGATATTATTTTCTATTTTGTGGGGCCACGAGGAGTTTTTGTTCGCCTTAATTGTCCTCGTATGATATGTGATTTATTTATGTGCGCAATTTAAGCATGTGTAGATAATAGGAAAAACATGTTTTTACTGCTTTTATTATTTACAGTTTTCCAAGCATGCTTATGTGATTAATTTCTTTTGTTGGATTATATTTTGGGAATTTTTAGGCTTGTTTAATTACATGCAAAAATTTGGAAAATATAATAAAAAAGAAATTATTTGTGCGCATAAAGAAACCTTTTAAAAGAAAAATACTAAGCAGATTTTTTTAAATCAATAGACCTCCACAAAGCGGTCTTAGGTTGTAAGTGTATCTCTCGTTCTAGTAAACGTCTACGAGTGTAGCTTGCTAGTTCCTGGAGGTGCATGGGTACGGTTGTTGGAATTTCTAGACAAACAATTTAAATCATGTGAATAGTGGGAGGGCTTTGCGTAAACGTCTACGAGTGTAGCTTGCGTAGACCTCTTTCACAAGTATTCTAGGATTGATTTAAATTATAGATAACAAAAGCTTTAAGGGCTGTGCGGTATGGTTACGTGCCATGCTAAACTGTCTCTTTTGGCCGGAGTTAAATTTGTGGTTAATTGCTTAGAAGCATCTTAGAATATAATGCAAGAATTGCATCCCTGTTTGTTGGGAAATTTGGCTAAGTTTCCTTTCCCCAGTAGCTACTTGTTTAGATTCTAGTTTTAGTGTTTTGGTGGATCAAATCCTAAGTCCTACCAGCGTCAGTTTGTCTCTAGAATAGCTCTAGTCTCAAATGTAAAGTCCTGTTTAGGTCTTTTGAGTTGTAAGTCGCAGCTGATCAAGACTCATGCTGGCACTGTTCACCAGCATGAGAAGTGCTTACCACTGGTTACTGTTCACCAGTTGGAAAAGTCTCATCCGAAGGCGGCTGACAAAGACTCGTGCTGACACTGTTCACCAGCATGAAAAGAGCTCACGACTGGCTACTGTTCACCAGTTGGGAAGGTTTTCATCAGCAGGCGGCTGACAAACCTTACCAGCAGAATACGTGTTCTCACTGACACTATTCACCAGCGGTGAAGTCACCAGTCATGGGAGATTCCAAGAGTTAACATCCAGACAAATTGGTAGACTTAGATTGTGCCAACGCAAGTCACCAGCAGAGACTGCCAGCACAAGATCACCAGTATGTTCTGCCAGTCGGATGTTACCAGCAGAATTCAAGATTCGCTCTCCCAGAGTCTTAGAGACAAAAAGAAGATTCGTCTGAGGAATAAACTGACAAAGTATGACTTTAAGGGAGGATACCTTAAAGTCTATCAGTTCAAGACACCAGTTCCGATTCCTCGTACTGACGAATAGTGCCGTTCTGACATAAAGAGATCAATGTCAGATAAAGTGGACAAAAGCATGGCGCTTTCCGGAAATTCCTACCTGCCGCCGTCTGAAGGACATGCGAGGACAGAGACCTTTTTCGGATGTGTCCAAACGGCTAGAAGATTTGAATCGGATCCCTCGGCTATAAATACCTGGGATCCACCAACATTCAATACTCTTCTCGCCATACTCAACTACCGAAAGTCTGAAACTTTATTGCAAGCAAGCAAAACTTTCGAGGCTTTTCTTAAAGCTTTCCGTGTGTTGATTTCTTCAAACACGAGACTTCAAGCTTCCAGCTTGTAAGTTACAGATCTCTTTGGTGTTCTTTCTCTTCTGAGGAAGTTCACAGCAGCTCTTGTGCCAGCCAGCACTTGAGTTATTACGGGCTTTTGCCGTATTGAGAAGATACGTTCTTGGGAGAACTAAACACCCAAACTGCTGTGGAGGTTGAAGTGACGTGCTCGCACTCCACCAGCTGATCAGAGTTGAAGAAGGACAAGGCCGGGAGCGGTTGATCTAGTGAACTGGTGGACGAGGCATTCACCAGCTAGAGATAGATCGTAGGACGCTTGTACCCGATTACTCTTAGTGAAATTTCCAGTGCTACGACTGGAGAGTGGACGTAGATCAGTTGATCGAACCACTATAAATCCTTTGTCTTTATCAGTTTTCCGCATTACATTCGCATTTTAAACCCAGCACCCAAGTGCTGGTGTATATCCTGAAAACTGATAACTGCGCAAACAAGGCCTAAAATATTCTAAGTTTTGAATCACCAGCTGACAGGTCCCAGTCAGTTGGTTAACCAGCAAGTGCAAGAAAACGTTTACTTTATATTATTTCCGCTGCAAACGTTTTAAACTCTGAAAAACCGGGACCAACAAGTGGTATCAGAGCAGTCGGTTCTTATAGACCGATTGTTTCTGAGTCGCTTAGGACCGAGATCCACGTTTCCTTGCACTCCTTTGTTTGTCTGTTGATTAGCTCAGGTACAAGAAGATGAATACTCCGAAGCTACTCGACTACAAGACTGAGAAGCATGACATATGGCGAAAGAGGTCACTCATTTCTCTGAAGAGCATCCATCCGGAAATGAAAGATGTGCTGGAGAAAGGGCCAATCGAGATCACCATGATACAGCACCAGCTAGGAGATCGTCCAGCTGCTGTGATCCCAAAGCCTCAAGGCGAATGGAACGCCGAGGACAGGAAGCGGAATCAGTTGGATTCCATTGCTCACGAGTTGATCCTGGCTTCTCTTCCAGAGTCGCTGATGGAGGAAGCCCTCCAGTTTGACAATGCCAAGGGAGTATGGGATTACCTTGATAGTCTATGTCAAGAAACTGATCAAATGAAACGCAACAAATTGCAGGTTGCAGTGGACAAGTACGAGTCCTTCCAGATGCTGCCTGGAGAAACCATCAAGGAGATGGAGGCGAGATTCAACGCCATCGTCAGCGAGCTAAAGTCACTGGACAGGAAGTACTCAAATGAAGATCTTAATGCCAAGATCCTGTCCAAGATGCCCAAGGAGGACTGGTTCGTGAAGACCACAGCTCTGAAGGAGAAGGACCTGTCCAAGATGACTCCCAAGGAGTTATTTGCTCAATTGCAGACACACGAGTGGGATATCCAGATGGTAAACAAGAATGAGGCCATCCGGAACATGGGATCCCCCAGCATCAAAGCTCAAGACGAAGCTTACTTCGTCAAGAAGGATTTCAAATGGAAGACCAAGAAGCCCTTCCATGCTGACAGACCTGCTGCCCAGCACAACCAGAAGAAAGAGATCCCAGCCACATCGGGATCTAACTCAAAAGACAGCGAGAGCTCTATCGCTGACCTTGAGCAACAGATGAAGAGACTGGCCGTTCTCCTGGAGAAAGCCAAGTCGAAACAGGGAGTATCTCTAAGCTCATCTGATGGAAAATTCGTCAAGAGAGCTCCCCGTGCTTGCTATCAGTGCCAATCCCCTGATCATTTAAAGTTTGAATGTCCACAGGTGGACAAAAATGAGCGGGAAAGGCTAAAGAAGCTCTTTGAAGAGCGCGCCTCCAAGGCCGTTGCCAAGGCTATGCTGACCAGGACAGAAGTTCCTGACATTCCTGACCATGACGACGGAGAGTATGAGTCAGATGAAGAGTCAGAAGAGGAAGCTCTACTGGCACTTATGGCAGCCTTCGGTGAGGAGTCAGCTGAAGGAAGTGCTGACAGTGAAGAGGCACTTGCAGCTGATGATCAGGTACAATCATCAGCTTCCCCAATGCATATCATGCCTTCTATCAGTTTAGACGATTCTGAGTCGCGTTGCTCCGACTCAGAAGCTGTCACTATAGACATTCTTCAAAAAGAATTTTTAAAATTTTATGAAATAAAGAATGTCTTGGCTGGCGAAAATACTTCGCTGAAAGATCAAGTTTCTATTTTGACCAAGGAGATTGAAAAATCGAGGTCAGTCAGTGAAGAGCTAGCCACTTTGAAAAAGACTCACTTTGAGTTGCTCCAAAATTTTCAAATTACAAAAACTGAGCGAGATAATTTTCACAATCTCGTTCTGGAGCAAGAAAATAAAATAAATTTTCTAAATAAAGGCTCAAAAGACTTGGAAGCAGCTCTAAGTCATTGGAGAAAGCCTTCTGATAAGTCCGGGTTGGGATTTACAAAAGATTTGAGCATAAATCAGCCCGAACAAATCTGTACTGGTAAGGGTAAGGGCCAACTAGCAAATGCATCAGCACCAGCTGGTAATGACAGTCAGTCCCGTGTGGCTGATCAGCATAGGAACCATAAGTCCAGATACATAGGTGAGTCATCAAGACAAAATCCTCAACTGGCAAGATCCTCTGCTGACAGGACGCCAGCATACCCGAAGACGCAGACTAAGCCGAAATATTCTAAGGCAAGGAAGTCAGCGTCAGCTGCCAGTGGAATCCGACAGCCAGCACCAGCTGTCCAGAGATTCCACGCCCAACCTTACAAGTATACCAGTTGCCAGCATGCTTACAAGGGATCCAAATCTCAGCGGAATACTGAGAGAAGGATATTTCCCGATAGGAGGAACACCTATCGGAGGCCTGAGCCCAATCAAAACCTTTTCTCAAGGGCTGGGAAGGCTAATCATCGTGGTCCACAATTCCAGAGACCACCAAGGCAACACAAGCGGTCGGAAAGAAATTTCCGACACCCTCGGAGGAAGAATACTTCCAGAGGAACCGCACACACAGCCACACCTTCCAAAAACAAATCCATGCATTATTTTAAAAGGAAGGGAAAGGCCACAAGTGATGTCAGCAAGGGTAACACCGAGCTGAAGATTACTCAAGTCTGGATTCCAAAAGGAATGATCCAGAGATCTAACCCTGCAGGACCCGCTGATGATCGGGGACCTAAATAATTTCATTTTCTTGCAGGTACAGGATCATGCAACACAGCTTCATAGAACGAGCGAGTGGATCATAGACAGTGGTTGCTCCGCTCACATGACTGGTGAAGAATTTCTATTTTCAGATCTTACCAAGGTCAAAGGACCTCCAGTCATATTCGGTGACAACTCAAAGGGCAGAGTGATCAGCAAGGGCTGCATCGAGAAGGACGATGTCAGAATCATAAATGTATCCCTTGTCACCAACCTCAAGCACAACCTCCTGAGCATCAGTCAGCTGTGCGACTACGGGTACACAGTTACCTTTGAGAAATCAGAGTGCCTGATCAAAGACAAGGAATCTGGCGAGACCAAGCTGAGAGGTGTTCGCAAAGGAGGACTTTATGTCGTCGACTGGCATAGCGGGAAGACTGACTCATGCTTCGTGGCCACCAGTTCCATGGAAACAAACTGGCTGTGGCACAAAAGGTTAAGTCATCTGAATTTCAAAACTATTAACTATCTGACTAAGCATGATCTTGTAGATGGTCTTCCCAAGGGTGGGTTCAAGAAGGAAGGAATTTGCAAGGCTTGTCAGCAAGGCAAACAAACTAAGAAGTCCTTCAAGAACCAGTCGCCAGTCTGCCCCAGTACCAGTCAGGTACTCGAACTGCTACATATGGATCTTTTTGGACCAGTAGCACCTCAAACCATTGGTGGACGACGATATTCGCTGGTGGTAGTCGATGACTACTCGTGCTACACATGGGTAAAGCTTCTCAGAACCAAGGATGAGGTGAAGATCATTCTTCCAGAGTTGATCATCCAAGCTCAGAAACAAAGAGAAGCTGTGGTGAAGCGGATTCGTTCGAACAATGGGACTGAATTCTGCAACAGTCTGCTGATGGATTTTTGCGCGGAAGCTGGTATCAAACATGAAAGATCTACACCAAGGCAACCGCAGCAAAATGGACTGGCAGAACGTAGGAACAGGACGCTGAAAGAAGCGGTCCGGTCCATGCTGGCAGAGTCCGGCTTAGGACAGAGTTTCTGGGGAGAAGCGTTGGTGATGGCCTGCTATACTCAGAACAGAAGCGGGATCAACGACAGACTCCAGAAAACTCCCTAGGAAGTTTATTTTGGTCGTAAGCCTTCTATAGCTCATCTTCGTGCTTTCGGTTCACCATGTTATATCCATAATAATGGTAAGTCGAAGTTAAATACTTTTTCGCCTAAAGCTGATGAGGGTGTCTTTGTTGGATACGGACATCCCTCTCACAAGGGCTATAGAGTATTTAACAAGACCACCAAACTTGTGGAAATAACATGCAATGTTGTTTTTGATGAAGCTACTTTAGTGCGCAGGACCTTACGACAACTGGCTGAAGATGTTCCTGAGGTCAATGATGTCGTGGATCAGTTGGGCAGGAATTCTTCCAATGCTAAACCAACTGACTCGACTAGACCTATGACTGGATCATCTTCGCAACCAGTTCCCTCGGTTGCCCATCAGCAAACCGAGAGGGTCGGTGATGCAAATGACCTTGCTGAGACCTTACACTCAATCTCCCTGAGTGGATCGAGCAAGAATCAAGGGGGAATTCTGACTAGAATCTTTGAGCCAGAAGATGACGATGAACCAGCTGGAGTAGATGCACCAGCTGATACTGACAACGTTGGTGAAGGTTCAGGAAGCCAGTCAGACAGTGAAGCTGATGAAGAAGTTCCGACTGGTGAAGGTCAACCACCAGTTGCAAATCCAGTTCCGACTGGTGAATGTCAGCAGCCAGTTGCAGTTCCAGCTCCGACTGATGAGAATGTGGAAGCACCAGTCATCAGGACAGATGAATCTATTTCACAGCCGGCACCAGCAGTCGCTGGTCCTCCCAAATGGCTGAGGGATCACCCATCCGATGCTATTCTCGGTGATCCGGAAGGTTCAGTCCAGACTCGACACGGCAGTGCGCTCCTAAGTTGTTTTATTTCTCAAATGGAACCTACTTCCATAGGAGTTGCGCTAGAATCTGCTGATTGGATTAATGCCATGCAAGAAGAGCTTGCTGAATTCACTCGCAACAATGTTTGGGACTTGGTGGAGAGACCATCACATCAGTCAGTGATTGGCACCAAGTGGGTTTTCAAGAACAAGCGAGATGAGAATGGCACCGTGGTCAGAAAACAAAGCTCGTTTAGTCGCCAAAGGTTACAGGCAGTGTGAAGGCATCGACTTTGATGAGACCTTCGCACCAGTTGCAAGAATGGAGGCGATACGGCTGTTCCTTGCGTATGCAGCGTATCACGGATTCACAGTGTTCCAGATGGACGTGAAGAGCGCCTTCTTGAATGGCGAGCTAAAGGAGGAGGTTTATGTCGAGCAACCTCCAGGCTTTGAGATAGGCACCAAAGTGTACAAACTGAGAAAGGCCCTGTACGGATTGAAACAGGCGCCCAGGGCTTGGTACGAAACGCTGTCACAATTCCTTATCAGCAATGGATTTCGGAAAGGAAAGATTGATAGGACTCTCTTCCTTCTCAAGGATGGAGGTGACATGCTAATGGTGCAGATCTATGTTGATGACATCATATTCGGATCAAGGAATATATCTCTCTGCGAGAAGTTTTCGCAACTGATGCAGACGTCATTTCAAATGAGTATGATGGGCAAATTAACATACTTCCTAGGACTCCAGGTCCAGCAGTCAGCTGATGGTATTTTCATTGATCAGCGGAAGTATACCAAGGACTTAATTCAGAAATATTGCCCAGAGAAAACTAAGTCCCTAAGGATACCGATGAGCACCAGCTGTCAAATATTTCTCGATGAACAAGGTGAATCAGTTGATCCTACCATTTACCGAGGAATTATTGGATCACTTCTCTATCTCACCGCCAGCAGACCCGACATCTCGTACTCAGTCGGAGTGTGTGCCAGATTTCAAGCCAATCCGAAAAGGTCACACATGGAAGCTGCAAAGAGGATAGTGAAATATTTGAAGGGGACTGAATCGCTTGGAATATGGTATCCCAAGAATGATGAGCTTACACTCATTGGATATTCAGATTCAGATTTTGCTGGATGCAGTATAGATCGAAAGAGTACCAGTGGTACGTGTCAGTTTCTAGGACACAAGCTAATCAGTTGGTTTAGCAAGAAGCAGCACTCAGTTGCTACATCTACCACTGAGGCTGAGTATGTTGCCGCTGCCAGTTGCTGTGCTCAAATAATTTGGATCAAGCAACAACTGGAGGATTATGAAGTGGACACTGGTTGTGTTCCAATCTATTGAAACAACAACAGTGCTATGTGCATCACGAAGAATCTGGTTCATCATTCTAGAACCAAGCACATAGATATTCGACATCACTTCATACGTGATCATGTCGAGAAGAAGGATGTCAGCGTGGACTACATCAGAACTGAAGATCAACTGGCTGACATCTTCACCAAACCCCTTCCAGAAGCAAGATTCAAGGAGTTGTGCATCAAACTCGGTCTTATGGAGATTGATGTGAGCCCCAATGATGAGGAAGAATGAGTCCCAGCTCTCATTCTGTTCTTGATCTTCTGAAGGACGCTGATTTCGACTAAGTCCAAGCTCTTAGTTGTTTTTTTTTTTATTTAAGAGGTATCTCTAGCTCACTGATGGTTCCTACTGGCGGAACTTATCCCTTAATTGTCTAAGGAAATGAGTCCCAGCTCTCATTCCGAAGTTGCCAGCACAAACCATCAGTTGAAGCGAAATTGGGTCCCAGCTCCCAATTTCAAGTGATGATGAGGAGTGGATTACTTGAAGAGAAGATTATGCGGAATAAAATTGAGTCCAAGCTCTCAATTTTTTCTCTCTTTCAAGTTGTCAGCAGACAACTGGTGATATATCCACGACTGGTGAAAATTGAGTCCCAGCTCTCAATTTATCAAAGTACTCGGGTGCCAGTCGTAAGTACCAGTTGTCAACTGGTAAGGAGGCCATGCTATAACTGTTGACCAGTTATACTACTGATGATCAGTTGAGTCCCAGCTCTCAACTGATGATCTCTTGAGTCCAAGAGTCGTGCCAGCTGTCGCAGAAATGGCGGGATTGTTCAAATCCTCTTGCGTGTGCGTTCCTCAGAATTTAATGCGGCATTTAATGCCACATTTAATGCGCACAGTGACTGCGCAGTCAAAAGCACTTTTGCGACCAATCAGAGAACGCCAAGTCAGCTCCACGTCGTGGCCCCCGTCAGCACGACCGCGCACGTCGCACAGGGAATCGGGCCTGCTGATGACCGTAGATCCTTATTTGCAAAGACTTCATCTCGGTCGTTTAATCCTGCATGGCCCCGAGTATAAATACCCGATCACTTCCTTCGGGTTAACCTTTATGTTTCCCTACTTTCAGAACCCTAATATCTTTCAAAATTCTCTCATCTTCCCTTGAAATTTTCTGAACCTTGAATCTTTCTGAAGTCATGGCATCATCTTCTCAACCTCCAGCTGATAACCCTCCATCTACATCTACATCATCCTCGTCTGGTTCACCAGACCTACCAGTCGCTGAAGCTCATATGCCTACGTATACTGGCATAGTGAAGATCGAAGATATCGATTACACCTATCCGTTCGCCCGACTGGTTCAGTTGAACAGGCCGGCGACCAGGCGACGGCTCTCTAACGCGCAGATTAGGACTGCACAGGTTCAGAAGGAGAAGATTCTGAACGCAAAGCTAGCCCTAAAGCATCATGGGCCGGAGCTGATGGAGATGGTCGACCACGAGCAGCTCCGCCAGTACTTGACGGCGAAACCCGAAACTTTCCATCCACACATGGTAGCCGAGTTCTACGCTCGGGCCGTGATAGCTGACGGCAGGAAGTCTTTCACAACTTCCGTTTTTGGCCACCTGATCACCGTCACCGCCGAATACCTCGCCGATCTGTTCGGGCTGAGGAATGAAGGTATGGAGATAGCCTCGTATTATCAGAATAATACAGACGAGTTCAGGAGGAGATGGGCGGAGTGGAAGAAGGCGGAGGTGACTGAGTTCCGTACTGGAATGAGGAAGTCAGAAATGGAAGAATATTGGCAGATGGTATGCGACATTGTGGTGCGCATGCTGCAATGTGAGGTCGGATCGTACGCCGAGCTGAGCCTGCGCAAGTTTTCAGTGATGTGTGCGCTTGTCGACGGGGTTGAGGGCAACTGGGCTGAATTCTTCTTCGGCCGATTGCTGGAAAATGTAGACAGAAACATCACTATTCCGACTGACGGCAGGTTTGCTCACGCCGTATCCTTCGGGCTGAGGATCAGCCACATCCTGGAGATGGAATTGGGTGATGGCGTGGATCAGGGGGAACAGCTGGTTGGTTCCGATTTCATACCAGCCATGAAGGTGAAGCTGCCTCACCCAGATTACAAGAAGCCACGCAGGCTGAAAGGGAAGTCAGCAGTGGACCCTGCTGAGGTCGTTTCTGAGGAGGACTCAGAAGACCTGGGAGAGCAAGTGCCAGCTGTGGCTCTCCCACTGACTGATGAGGCTAGGGCTGAGCTGAAGAGAAAGCGCGAGCTCGAGTCCCTCTTTGTCTCAATGGAGGACGCGGTGGCTGAGGCAACTGGCATACATCCTCAAGAACTAGCGCCAGTGCCAGCTCCCAAGCCCCGATCAAGCAAGAAGCCCAAGACCCACCAGCACCAGCAGCCTCCGCAAGCTGTTGCTTATGAACCAGCATCCGGGAAAATCTCAATACCAGTCAAGAAGTCCGTTCTTGGACTGACTGAGGAGGAGACCATAGAGAGGATGACCCGGAAGCGAAAGAGGGTTCAAACAAGAGCTCAGAAGCTGGTGGAGCAGGCCAAGAAGGAGCAACAAGCCTCCATTGTGAGGAAAAAGCAGGCCCAGGCAAGGCTGAAGGCTTTGGCCGACCAGCGAAGAAGGGAGGCTGAGCTGGCAGCCCGCGATGAAGCCTTTGCAAAGGTGCAGGCTGAGCATGAAGCCAGACGTCAGGCGCAACTGGCGGAGCAGGTGCACCAGGTGGCTAAAGGCAAATGGGAAGTTGCCCCAACTACAAGTGCAAGGCCACCAGCACCAGCTCCAGGCCAGATCCTCTCAGACGAATCTTTCACGCGCCTGATGGTCATGGGTGCTGAAGAGGATGTACTATCCCTTGTGGATAAGTACCAGGAGGAGGAGGTCGTTGAAGTCCCTCCACCCGCGCAAGGGGGTGGTGGAGGTGAAGAAGACCCACTGGCCGCGCACGGGGGTGCCAGTGGAGGAGTTGAGGAGCGGGCGACCACCCCGGAAAAACTGGCGAGTTTTTCGGACATGAGCTCAGATTCTGAGGATGCAGAGGAGCCAAGGGCTGAGGAGCCGGAGCAGGCGGCAGCTGAGGAGGTGATACATTACTCCATGGTGCAGAGGATGGAGCCAAGGGATCTGTTCCCAGACCTTGATGATAAGGCTCGTCGTCCTGCCAGTCGCCCCCGATCTACAGATGCCTCGACATCAACTTCCGGGCGACCAGCAGCATCCTCTACATCACCAGCTAGGCGTGCACGTACTGAAAGGCAACCTTACATGCTCTGCATCCAAGAGCATCAACTGATTGATGAGGATATCTTCCAGTCGCGAGTGACAGGGGTACATCGGTGGGAGCACCGCGGGGACATGGCGTTTCTAAATTCACGAGTGCCTGAGCCTTCAGCATTCAACATCATCCCCATCAGCGGACTCCCCCACCAGTCGGTATACGCTTC
>JAPKLW010000223.1:282316-360742 GCA_026898455.1 Plectranthus barbatus
CAATTATTCCAAGTAAGAAGCAAAATCAAAGAAACATGGAATAGCAAGTAAGCATGCAAATAATTTGGAGACCTCGATTACAATGAGGTTCCGGTATCGAGCTCAATAAAACCTAGTGCTCTGATACCACCTTCTGTCGCGCCCCCAAACCGGGCCTATGCGACAGTCCCACGTGCGAACAATGCACGCTAAGGGTTTTAGTGGTTAAAAAGAATTTTCGACATTTATTTAAAGAGTGGCGGAAGCAAATAAAGATTTCCAAAAATGGTCTAGCTTTAATTTCAAAAAATAGGGGTTTGAATCTCAATTGATAATCAAGAATTTAAGTATAGTGAAATCAAGTAAACATTTCCGAAGGACTTAATTATATTTTCAAAGGAAAGAGTTTAAGTCCAAATAATAATCAAGGTAAATAAGCATAGCGGAAGCAAATAGAGTATTCACAAGCAAGCGTGGATAATGGATAATGACAAATGAATTCAAGGAATGACCACCACGCGGGTCTTACGCCAAGTACGACTTGGAATAAATAAATAAACACGAACAACAAATGGGTACTATGTATGAAGACATAGCCCCTTGAGCCTCGATACCAAATGGCAAATTTAATCGATTAGATTTCAAAGAACATGCCATATGCATTAGAATTTAGATCATGCCAAGGACTTAATTACATCATGCCATTTAGAACAATTGACCAAGGGGTATCAACAAAAGGTTATAATTCAAGCTTGGCAATTATTCAACTCCATGAGGTTTCAAGAAATGGTTTAAATAGGCTTACATATCATGTGACCCCATGTTCTGCAATTAGTCAAGACAAAATAAGAAGGACAATAAAGGATAGTTTCAAGTGTAGCCCAAAAGATTACATTTAATATGAGGTTCACAGCCGAACCACCTCCTTAGCTTTCCAACACAACGCCGCCTCCACCGCCATCACCATGTACCTACACGTAGGGAAAACACGCATAGGGGCTGAGTACTCCGCGTACCCAGTGGTCACGGTGTCCCGAAAACAAAATACATATATATGATGTAGTCACCGTATCACACAAGCATAGCACAAGGGTTTTGTTGAAAAATAACTCATGCATGCTCAAAACAATTTTAAATACTCACATGGATCCATGAACACTCAATTTGGTGGTGCATTTCACGATCAACGATCATATAATTCACATAAACCGCGTGAGACACGCATGAGGGTTTCAACTCCTCCCTCCTCCTTATTTCTCCCATTTCTCCCAACAAGAGGGTGATCGTATCCCTCCTCCTTATCTCTCCCAAATGCTCGTGGCAATTAATAATCATAAGCACCAAAACAATTTAACGGTGACACATCGCTTTTCAAAAACAAAAACATTTATTTTCAATTTTGAAAATCATTTTAGAAAGCAAACCAAAAGAAGATAGGATAAAGTAGTGCCCACCTTAATTATGAGGTGAATGTTTACTTGGTGCCACTAGTTGAAGCTTCTTTTTGATAATCACCAACACCTAGATTGTTTAACATTTAATTATTAGGTGTGATCATGTAGTTTCATGCATTAGCTATTTCAATAAATAACCATGATATTCATTTTAATGAGCTTCATGTGACACTTCATTCTAAGTCCACAATATTGTCATTTAATTTGATTTATTACTAAGTACAAACTTGCATAATCAATGTCTACTTATCATGCTCAATAATTTAAGTATTTTTAGCTATTACACATAATTCATTAGCCACTTTTGATCAAGTATGCTCATATATTTATTTATAAGCTTTTCCTAGTGACGCAAATAGTTTAATTTAAAATCATGTTAATGTCCTAGTTCTAAATATAATGAGTGATCAATTAAGGATGCAATATGTTTTAAAAGTATTATTAATTTGAGAAAATGTGTTTATTAGTTTTAGAAAAATATATGAATGCAAGCAATTGACTCTATACTATTTAACTTAGTGAAATTTCCTAGTCATAAATCTAAATGTGACCCTGTTTTCAAAATGATGTCGTTTAACATTTACAGAGAATTTGAGTATGAAATTTTATATGCAAAAACTAGATTTTAATATGAATATGCTCCGATTGACGGTTTGTTAAAATCATTTTTCGTTTGGAAGTTACGGGCTGGGGGAGATTGATTTTCCTGGATGTTTTTGCTACGGGCTAAAACAGGGGTGCAGACTTTAAAAATTAATTGTGACCAAAATACTTGTGATATAGACTTAAAATTTTACATTAAGACTCTATAATGTGTTCACAATCTAAATATAAAATTTGAGAATTTTCTAAGGTTCCTAAGTACAGTTTCAAAATCGATTTTTGACATGCGACTCAAAATGACACATTATATTGCAGAGAGCATGACTTTCAAACCACATAGTATTTTGACATGAATCCAAAGCTAAAATATTCCTAACACATTCAAGTATAACATATTTAAATTTCAGACCCATTGAGTTCCATTTGTCTCGCCTGCCACAGCAAAACAGAGAGCACGTTTTCCACACTTCATCACAGCATGCTCATTTAACTTTAACATGTATAAATTCGTGGCAACTCATCATCCAACAACATTTATGTTCAATTTCAGACCTCAAACACTTCATATCATGATCCTATAACATAGATATCAAGCTATATCATGCATACAAAGAATATATCATCAATCAACTACAACGTAGTCAATATTGGCCATCAAACGTGCATATTATCAACCCTAGTTCATCATATAGCTTCAAATTCGATATGGGGCTTCTTGATCATACATGCAATCTTATAATCATGCTTAGGAGGATCTAAAGAGTGTAAATAAGGGGTTACTTGAGAGGTTTAGGTTCAGATTTGGGTTCTATCCTTCAAAACTCGAAAATGGTCCCCTCTTGCTAGATCTTGATGCTTCCTTGCTCCTAGCTCCTTGTACACTCTTAGATCTTCAATATTCCTCCATGGATCTTGGATTTCCAACCTTGGTCGATTCTTGAACTTAAAATCTAGGGGAGCTACTTGGATTAATAGAAAGAGGAAGGTGTGAGGGTGAGTTTGGTAAAATATGGTGGTGATTTGAGTAGTTTTGGGGTAGGTTATGGTGGTTTGAAGGTGGCTGCCATTAGAGCTTCAACAATGGAGGTTCTACAATGGTGGATGATGGTTGAAGAAAATGAAGTGATGGGGAAGGAGAGAGAGATCGGTCAAGAGGGAGAGGGAGGGTGAGTTGGAGTGTTTAAATGCATTTTGCTTGCATGTATGGAGTAGAACTCATCATTATGTCTCCTAGGTTTATTTACTATCATGTCCTTCAATAATTTAAATGACAAGGCATGACTTTTCTTCTATAAGACCTACTTTGGTCATTTCTCCATCCACTCACATATTTGATCTAATTAAATATTAGTTCAATCTCCCTATCTTATAACACAAGGTTGAAATTTTATAAAGTTCCATTGTCTTAAATTAATAGGGATGAAATTTAGAAGGGAAACTTAGTGAAATGATTTTCGGAATATTTCGTTGGAATCAACCTCGAGTTTATTCGCATATATATACTAATGTGCCTTTAATTAATTTAAGGCAAGAGGACCGAAAATTATACACAGTAATTTAGAAATTTTAATTCCGAATTTTGTCTTGGAATTAATTTCTGAATAATATTCGTATAAATTAAAATATATAATTGGACCTTAAATAAACCCTCATGAGATTTAATTAATATTGCTAGAGTATAATGAACCTAAATTAATATTATTCCAAGTTGGCCCAAAAGTGTAGAATTAATCAATTGGGTTCACTAGCCCAACAATCTTCTTGAATTAATACTTGGACTCAAATTAATTTATGTAGCCCATATAATAATAATAATAACATGAGGGCCAAAATTAACTATAGGTGATTGATTAATTTATTCGGAGCTTTAATCATCGTTGCGCGTGTTTAAATAATTATTTAGCGGATAAAATATGACACGGAAAATGCGGGGTGTTACAGAAGTAGAAAACAAGGTCGGGAAAACTATCAAGTCGCTGCGATCTGACTGCGGTGGCGAATACCTCGGCAACGAGTTCCTGCAGTATTTGTCAGAAAATGGGATTACATCCCAGTGGACTGCACCGGGTACTCCCCAACAAAACGGTGTAGCTGAAAGAAGAAATAGGACTCTTCTAGAAATGGTAAGATCAATGATGAGTTATGCAAACTTACCAATTTCATTTTGGGGCTACGCATTGGAAACAGCAGCTTACGTGCTTAATGTGATGCCTTCTAAATCAGTTCCTAAGACGCCTTCTAAGCTCTTCCCCGGTCGCAAACCTAGTTTGTGCAAGTTTAGAGTATGGGGTTGTCCAGCACACGTACTGTCGAAGGAACCTGATAAGTTAGAAAGCAGGTCAAAAGTGATGTTGTTCATAGGGTATCTCAGGCAAACGAAAGGTGGTTACTTTTACTGTCCTGAGAGTCAAAGAGTCGTTGTTAGCACCAACGCTAGATTCTTAGAGGACGAGTATGTGAGTAATCACAAGTCAAGGAGTGATATCGTTCTTCAAGAAATTGAGAACGAGAATACAATTCCAAGGGAAGGGGAACGTGTAGATGTGGGTGCACCTGTGAGAGGTACAACACCACAGACACGTTCTTCAGTGCAAGGTGCAGGACCACAAGTCACTGCACCTACTACTGACATGGCACTGATGCCTCGTCGTAGTGGGAGAGTTATTTTCCAGCCGGAAAGGTACATGTTCGTGGGTGAGTCTTCGGACTTGAGCCCGAAAGACGGACATGAGGACTCTGACCCACTGACTTACGAAGAGGCAGTGCAGGACAAATATGTTACCAAATGGCGTGTTGCCATGGATTCTGAAATTGAATCCATAACTACTATGGATGTATACCAGAAAACTAATTTGCCGGATGACTTTAGGGCCATAGGGTGCAAATGGGTATACAAAAGAAAGAAAGGGGCGGATGGAAAGATCACGGCTTTTAAAGCCAGGCTGGTGGCAAAGGGTTATAGTCAAAAAGAGGGCATTGACTATGACGAAACCTTTTCACCCGTAGCCATGCTCAAATCCATTCAGATACTCCTTGCCATAGCTGCGCATATGGACCTCGAGATCTGGCAGATGGATGTCAAAACCGCTTTTCTAAACGGTTACCTTGAAGAAGGTAGAGACATCTATATGCAGCAACCCGAGGGTTACATAAGCAAGGGCGAAGAACATCTTGTCTGGAAGCTTAGGAAGTCCTTGTATGGACTTAAGCAAGCTTCAAGGTCGTGGAACTTACGTTTCAACGATGTGATTAAATCCTATGGATTTGCACAGTTGGAAAACAAAATTTGTGTTTACCGACCTTGTGTCAGTGGGAGCGTGGTCTTCCTTGCACTATACGTTGATGACATACTCCTATTTGGAAACAACGAGGGAGTGATGTCCGAAATCAAGATTTGGTTATCCGAACAGTTCCAAATAAAGGATCTAGGAGAAGCTGGCTACATTCTTGGGATTAAGGTCTTACGAGATCGTAAGAGAAGAATGTTGAGCTTATCCCAGGCATCCTATGTGGATACTGTGATAGCCCGGTTCAGCATGCAACTCGCCAAGAAAGTCTTGCTACCTTTCAGACATGGCGTTTGTCTTTCTGGTGGGCAGTGTCCTCAGACACCGCGGGAGAAAGACGAGATGAGTCTTGTACCATACACTTCGGCGGTGGGTAGTCTCATGTATGCGATGTTGTGTACCAGGTCAGATATCTGTTATGCCGTTGGCATGGTAGCAAGATATCAGTCTAACCCTGGACAGGCACACTGGACTGCTGTAAAGCACATCCTCAAGTATTTGAAAAGAACTAGGAATTTCTGCCTAGTTTATCAAAGTGAGGATTTGTGCCCTGTGGGTTATACAGACTCGGATTTCCAAGGGGACCAGGATGAGAAGAAATCGACCTCAGGATATGTGTTTACCCTGGAAGGTGGAGTTGTATCTTGGAGGAGCTCAAAGAATAAATGCATTGCTGACTCCACCATGGAGGTGGAATATGTCGCCGCCTCCAACGCCTCGAAAGAGGGGGTGTGGCTCCGGAACTACCTTTTAGAGTTGGGCGTGATCCCGAGTTTGCCGAGGAGCATCACAATTTATTGTGATAACTCTGGTGCAGTGGCAAACTCAAAGGAACCGCGGTCTCACAGGGCAAGCAAACACATAGAGAGAAAGTACCATATCATACGAGAAATCGTATCGAGGGGCGATGTGCTGATTAAGAAGATTGACACTGCTGACAATCTTGCTGATCCGTTTACAAAGAGCTTGCCGCAGAAAGTTTACGAAAGACATATTCGTGAGCTGGGTCTGAGGTGGATGCCGACCACTGATAGTGGTTAAAGTGACAGCAGACTAGATAGACGGACTGTATACTCTGTAATAGCTTAGTTATGCTTTGAGTATAAGTGGGAGATTGATGGATTTTGTATACTGAAAGTATTTATTACAATGAGTATACAATGGTTTATTTCTCCTATCTGTTAACAATCTTACATGTATGAACAATGGTATCCTCTTGTCTCACCGATAGGGACGATCATACGGCGTGTTGTAGATCGCAGAAGACAGTATGATCACATGACCTAGTGAGACATAAACCTGATCACAGTCGAGACAGCGTATGAGGATACGTCTGTCTGGATGGCTGCGGCATTGTCGGAATAAGTAGTCTGTCTTGGTTACTTGACATGCTTGTACACAGAGGTGGCGTATTGATGGACCGCAGTGAGATATATTCGTTTGTCTGACATCAGCGAATAAAAGATCTCGTTATATTGATTGAGTCCAAACCCTAACGAAGGTTCAGGGGTTTGCACGGGTTGACTGTTGCTTTGACTTGCCATGGTGGAGAGCCTAAGTAACGTGCTCGTATATCCACATCTTGGGTAACAGCAGTTCGTGTAGTACCGCCTGAGACTGAACTTAGGTAACCATATCCGAGTAATAGGATGAGGACATTCCCTGAGGAGCTCAATAACATTCATCGTGCTAAAGTCCTGCAGGTTGATTAAGTTCAGGCACGAGTGATAAGGTTTGAGTGGTACTACTCAGGAATTATCAGATATTAATTAATTGTAGTTAGAGCTTGTCAAAGGCTCCGATTAATTAATGAATGTCCGGTAACCTTAAATATGGGGATTCTCAATTAATGCAGCTCGTTCTCATAACGTGGTAATAAAAGGGTAGGTCAGTATTAATTCTGTGGTGAAAAGGAATTAATATTAATTAATTAATTGTGTCCTGGGTTTTGGACATGGGAATTAATTAATTTAAAGGCCCACTTTATTATTTGCATTAGGTCCCAGGTCTGGCCCAATTAAATATGTTGAATTGAGCCCAAAATGGCCTATTAGGGTTTACAACCCTAGGTCTATAAATAGACAGCTCTCTCTCATAAGTTGTAACACAGTTGAAACACACTAAACCTAGAGAGAGAGGGAGGCGCCGATTTTGGGAGAAGAGGGAGGAGAATTTCGATTCTGGTCCTGCTCAGAATACAGATCTACAGAGTCCTCACCAGTAGTAGATCTGAACAGCATTGGGACACAGCCCTGAAGATCTGATCTGGAGAACAGATTTCTTTCTTCTTCTCTTTATTTGATTTTGAATTTATTCTTAGAAATTAGATTTCTAATTTCTACTTCCGCAGATAAATTCGGATCGCGTGGTTGAATTGGGATTTGGAATTCAAATGCAAAAGATCGGTTCAGACGCGACGGAGTTACGGTAAACCCTAAATCCACAAATCTATGTATTAAATTCATAGGAGCATGTTAGGTTTTTGAGAATTTTAATTATGTGCAATAACCATAAATCGATCCGGTTCAAATTGATTTTGGTGATTCGGTTCACGGTAAAACCCTACAGCTTGAAGGTGCGTGTTGACCAGATGGAGGAGCTGCTCAATGATACGTGTAAAATGTGCAACAAAGTACAAGTGTACATTGTCAAGTAGTATCTAGGAATAAGCTAGAGTCGAATCCTACAGGGAATGCCTTTTATGTATAATCGTGCACACATTAACTTGCAACAGGGGTTTAAATCAATTTGGTTTGGAGTTGATTCTTTTTCAGAAATAGTGAAATAACATAAACAAACATTGACAGGTAACTGACAAGAGAAGGTAAACAAGTTGGTAAGATTGCAATTAAGAGAAACAATTCAGGTTGCTAATTACTCTTGCTGTGTGAAATGTTGTAGCATTGTCCTAGCATGCATCTAGTGTTGAACCACATATTTGATCTACTAGCTTTTCCAAACTATAGATCTAGCTAAGATAAATCCATATCCACATATTCCTATGCCAAACAGAAGATTCTCCAGCTCAATACAAGACTAGTTCAACAACACACTAATTCCACACATTTTTCACTGGCTAGAATTAGTTCAAAACCAAGCTCTCTCCTATACATACTTTTCCAAGCATGAGCAAAAATGATTCTTAGCTAAGTTGGCCAGACAGAGCAAGAATGGAATGATAAACACTCAGTTTTGATAGATTCAACAAGGATTCAATGTAAACACTGGAATAAGCTTATGCAAGGTAGTCAACAACCCAAGTTTAAAGAGATTAGCTCATGGGTAATACTAGACAACTCATATCCAAGTGCTCTTTACAAATAAACATAGAAATAAAATAAACAGCTGAAAATTGAAATTCGAAGTAGCTAAGGGTTGAATTCCTTCAATCCCAAGAAAGTGCCCTCATGATCCCTCCTTAGGCCACTACCCAGCTTACTCCTTGGTGCTCAACCTTCCTTCCTCTGAAATTCCTGTTGCCTTCCTCTGTAAAATATCGCACACACCTCAAAATGAGCTTTTTCCCTTTTTATATGCAGCTCCAACTTCTAAAAGAATATCTTTCTAGGTTCCTCGATTAGTTCTGCATTGTCTTGATTCTCCCTGCTTAGGTGGCAACAAATTCAAGTGCTTTAATTTCCCAGCATCAGCATTAGCTTGCCCATGTTAGCAATGCACAAGTGGCATTTGAAGCTTTCTCTCTCCCCGACTTTCTCTCTCTGAAATGGTCACCATGCTACAGCATGCATCCAGCATCTTAGTTCAGCATGTTCTCTCTCTTTTGGAATTTGTACTTGATGCTTTCCTGAAATATTTTATGCTAAACTAGACACAAAAAGAGTTAATTTGCAAACACTATTACTCAAACAACCACTCATGCATAAACATGCTTATTTAAACCTAATTGAACTCAAACAAGATTCAAAGGACTCGAATTTATTAATTTAAAGGCTTAAATATAACTCTCATGAGAGAGTTATCACTCAACATTAGAGATCAAGCCTAACCTTGTAATCAATTATAGTGAATTTTCAGTCAGGAGGACTGAAGAGTGGACGTAGAACAGTTGTTCGAACCACTATAAATCTCGTGTTCATTTACTACTTTTATTTTGTTACTTGTTGTTTGTTTTGAAACTCGACACATCAAGTGTTGAAGTATAACTTGAAATAAACCTAACGAATACTCGAGTTTAAACACATTTGATAAACACTTGCTAAGTCGTGACCTTAGCAAGAAAAGTGCAAGACATTATTAAACATTCCACTACAACTATAGATACTCTGATCGGGGACCAACATTATGAAACCTCTACCATAGTGTTGAGCATTCCCATTTTGACATGCTATTTGGGAACATGCCTTCAGTTAGATTGCTCATAATTGGGTATTCTCCAGCTATTTTGCTGACATCATGAATGGGTAGTTCTTAGTTGACTCGGATACCTCCAATTATCTTACTGATAACTGGGATGTCTCCAACTATTCTGGTGATAGTTGGGGTAACAAACTGACTGATTGGTCAATTGTGGTTGATTGCTAACAAAATGTACAACTTTCGTCAGTTTTTTTTGGTTGAATTTTAGCTTTCTCGAGAGTTGTATTTATAGGATTTTTCGTGCTAAAAATAGTTTTGTAGCTCAAAATATCTCTTGAGCTTTTAATTGAAGAAATTACTTGCCTTCACTCAAGGTTTTCAGTCTTCAAAACATTTATCTCAGCTATTTATTTATCAAAATCAGTTTTAAGAGCTGAGCATTCTGTCTTTAGTTTTTTTCAAAATCCCTTAATCGAGACTGAGCTTTACTCAGCTACTCTGTCAATTTCATGACTTGGTCTTTCATAGATGCATTTTATAAAGAAATAGTATTTTGCAAAGTAGAAATGTATTCAAGTTATTTTGATAGATTATCTAGGGACAAATCTTCTGAGTCGGAGTGACACAACTCAAAATCGTCAAACGCATGCTCTAAAGATTGCATAAGAGAATCAATTACCTTAGCTGATATTGAGGTAAGCACCAGCTATTGCTATGCTGTTTTAGCTCGAGTGTCGGCAACAAGAGTTTGCTTAATTCTCCCTCAGAACTAGTAGTACTTTTTAGACAATTTCTTCTGTTGTTGTTTCCTCAATGTTGCTGCTCTTTTCAGCTGTTGATTGCCAACTTTACTCTATTTCATTACTAAAGGACCTGCTCACTAAATAATTAAGGATGAATCTGATCCAAGATGAGTTGCAAAACAAATAGTCTGAAGGACTCTTGCTCTGATACCAGTACTTGTTGGGTCCCCGATTAGAGATAGCGCTATATAGCATATTCGGAAACATGTTCTCTAGATGTCTAAGTCGTACTTGTTCTTGATCAAGATTCAGTATATATATAACACGATATGCCAAGAATTTGCAATCAAAATTGCCAGCAGAGGCAATTTGCAGGGCTGTTTAACTTCAAATTATCAACAAAATTATACATATTGCATGTGTTTGTCTTGGCAAATACAATATGATTATTTCAGAATCTATCTAATTCTACAGTAAATTCGTACCATATGAACTGTTATGGTAGTAGAATATACCTCAGAACATAATATAATAAAAAGCAAAGTTGTATACATATATATTTTTTCCTTCTCCATCCAACTCCAACTAGTTTCTCCTCAGTGTTTCGCAGGAGCAGGGGTACCGCCACCAGTAGTTGGCCTGAAAGAAGCCATGAATGATTACGAATGAATAAATATCTATGATGAAGGTAAGAGAATGGGAGGCTTACAGGCCTACGAAAACTTTGAAAGCGTCGTAGATGCCCCATTGCGCCCCTGTAAGGGTTCCGATCATGACTATACGAATCGGGAGACCTCGCGTGCACAGCCCCATCAACCCCAGCTTATTCACAGCCTGTGGAATGTTGGATCAAATCAGAATGTTTTTTTTTTTTTTTTTTTTTTTTTTATGATGAGAAGAAATAAATCCATACTGTTAGCATCCTTCATCTCCTTATAAAACTCGCTTATAAAGAGGAGGATATATGCATGCTTAAGTTAAACATCATGTACTAGCCTATATATATATATATATATATATATATATATAGAGAGAGAGAGAGAGAGAGAGAGGAGAAGTATATATGATCGTATAATAACTCACATCGCCGACTGTTGCTCCTTTGGCATTGTTGAGGAACGACACCAAGTTATCGGCAGGGTGAGAGACAATAGCGCAGAATACCCCAGCAATATAGCCACCGGCAAAACTCACTCCCAGCTGCAACTTCTTGCTGCACTGCTCTTTCGGAGATGGAATCGCGTATTTGTAGATTGCCTCAACTATGTTCTCGAATGTCGAGAACTTCATCATCGTATCTGCACTTCAACCAATAATATAAATGTAATGTAATCTAACAGCTCTTGATATATATATATATATGAAGAAGAAATGGGAGATCGACTTACATGGAATCTGCCTTCCCCAAAGTGGGACGATGCCCTTGTAAAGCCTGTTACAGACATGTGATAGATCATCACAGAAAGAATATATATATCTACAAGTGTGTGTATATACATATATATATATATATATATGTGTGTGCGTGCGTGTGAGTATTATACCCTAGGGCTCCTTCAGCGCGGACAAACTTGGGGAATCCATCGGAGAGGCCTCTAGCGAAGCCGGGCTGGGTCTGGACACGAACTTTGACAGCCTCGAAGGGGCAGAGGGCGATATCGGCGATGACTTCTGCAGACGCGGAGCCTGCGAGGAAGATCATGGTCTTGTACTTGGCAGCATTCTCAGGGCCGGCAATGTCGGAGTAGTATTTCTTGAAAAACTCGTAGAATCCGAACTTGCAGGCTCCCTGCATGCTGTATCCGAGCAGGGTTGGCACCCACCCTCTGAAGAAGCCTTTCGCGCCCTGCTCCCTCAGCAGCACCCCGAAACCAGAGCTTATGCTCTTGTACTTTGCTGGATCAATCTGCAAAATTGATTTAATTTGCGTTGTAATAATAGATTTGTATCGTTGTTGTTGGTTTTGATTAACAACAAACCTGCATGTTGCACTTGACGAGATCGAGAGGGGTGACCGCCATGTGAGTGACGCCGCAGCTGAGTATTCCTCCGGCCGTGCATGCGGCGTAGTACATGGGAGAGTGCATCGGTATGCGGCTCTCCTTGGGCGCCGGGATCATGAAGCTCGGCCTCGTCGTCCCAGCGGCCGGTGGCGGCGGATCAGACGCCCCGCATGGATTGTTCTTGCTCTGGACCAGACTCGTCAGCGTCAGCGGCGAAGTGTATAAATAACTAGGGATCCATGGCTGGCGTGATGATGGGATCTCAGGGAAAACCATTTTTTGAGAGATTTATCTGTTTATTTATTTTTTAAAATTTTTTATTTCTGGAGAAGAAATGAAGAATGTGATTGTTTGGAGATTTTGTTGATTTAAGTGAAGAAAAAGGAGTAAAAAGAGAAACAAGAATGCATGGTGGCAAATTGATGCGATTTCAGAGGGCGGGTAACTGTTTTGCTCCTCCATTTCCGCTCTCCTTCTCTTTGTTTATGGAAATTACTACAAGTATTTTTAGTATCAAATAAATAAAATTTGACTGAGTCTCCTATTATATATATTATATGTGTTTTCATGAGAGAAAATTCCGATTAAGATACATATTTGTATATAAGTACTCTCAATTTTAATTAGAATTGATGGGAATTATGTCAAAGGGATCGTGATGCTTTGATCTGGGTCCGAAATAAGAGCATCTCGATCAAAATTATAGATTTTCAATCAATAATATGTCAATATTTTACCGTTTTATATAAAACATGGTCTCATATAATCTTTTGCTGTAAAATATTATATTTATGTAATTTAAAACACACAAAAAAATGAAGCTTTAATGAAATACTATCTCACAAGTTAGATTATGGGTGATTTTAAATACATTTTTCTTTTTTCTCCTCACAGCTCCATAAAAAATTTAAAAAATAATCTTCCAATTATGTCCTTATAATTTTAATTAAAAAATTATATTCAAATGAAAACTCATAAATAAAGCCTTCATAAATAATTGTTAAAAAAAGCCACCCAAATTTACATTCTACACGCCCAATTGAGAGAGTTGGTGTTTCTTCTCTAATTTAGCACTTCCCTCCCTTCGCCTTGTCAATCCACTTCTTGCATCGGGTAGAGCTACCATCAGTTCGACGAAAGAGAAAGTATCAAAGAAACATATTGGGATTTAACTGTGAAAGAAATATCTCTACGCCTAGGGCTGGGCCAAGAGCCACAGTCATCTGTTCCCATTTGGTTCTTTATAGTTGTTGATAGTCTTGAGGAACGGCTAAAAAAAAGATTGAAGATAGAGAGGGCAGAGAATCGTAAAATCAAATGAAAAAAGGTAAGTGAATTTGGCACCTCAATGAATTCTAAACATTCAAGGGTTTTTATGAAATGGGGGTTTTTATCTTCATTCATTTTTCCATTAATTCAATGCTTTTATCTTCTCAATTGAATTTCTTGACCCTACATACATATTATCTGTGTGCTCTACACTGTTTGTTTCTAATATTGCCTTCTTCTTTTTTTTTTTCATTAATTTCATAATTTTTTCGCAATTCCGTTATTCATTTTATTTAAATTAACTTAGTTTTTGAGACTCTGTTATAAGTTGTGGCTATGTTAACCTTAATATATGATATTAAATGCTTAAGATTAATGTCTAAATTCTCAAGACTGTTATGTTTGGAGAATTTTACTGAAATGAGTTCAAAATGTATGAAAATTCACAGGAGATTATTGACATGTTTGTCGAAAATATCTGAAATTTGATGTTGTGTTGATCTAATTATGTCGATGGTGTCTCTTGATGTCTTTCTCCAGAAATGTTGTCCTCCAATTCAAGTTGCATTAAGTTGGAGAAGTTGTCAATGTATTCTGGTATTACTCCGACGATACGATTATCCAACAAAAGAAACCCCTCCAGCATGACAAGATTTCGAAGAGATGCAGGAATTTCTCCCCACAGAAAATTCAATGAGTCTATTGCTCTCAAGCTGCCACACTCCCATTGCTAATGTAATCAAACAAGAGCAATCTGGTTTTCCCATTGTCAGAACAATCCTGAAGCATTTTTATGTTCTTATGCCTTAATTATGTTCTTATGCCTCAATATTCTTGTGTGCAGACTTCTGCTTTTAACAAGTCTCTTTGAGGAATCTCTTCCCTCTTCCTTGGCCACAGTCACTTTATTGCAATTACCTCCCTCATTGGAGTCTCAACACAGTAAACAATTCCCGAGAAACTTCTTCCCACAATTTTTGGATCGGTAAGCTTTGTTACCATATCTTATATTGAGAAGTTGAACTTTAGTTATAGTACACTGCTCCTTGAATGTCACACCTCGAAATCTGTTATAGTACATTGCTCCTGAAGTTACCACAATCAGAACTATGAAAAAGATGAAGGCACCGAGAACAATCAGATTTCTAACATGTTTTTTATGTGGATGTCTTTGCTAGGATAACACTTGTTCTTCACAAAACAAAGCTCCTAGTTGCCAAAAATAATTTACAGGGAAGGTTCTGAAAGAATTTAGTATTTGGAACTAGACATGGAAAATTGTTGTAGGGAACATTCAAAGAAACAAAATTATCAAGGTTGATGAGGACTTGCAGGCTTCCTACCAAAAGGTTATGAGATATGTCCATGTTAGCAAGCTTAAAAAAAAAAATCAAAAAGAGGATGGCTCCTGATAGATAATGCATACTCAAGTTTAATAGTATATGTAGTTCCTGCAGATGGCCAACCTCAGGATAGAGCTGCTGAGCCTGTTGCTAGTTAAGTCAAGTAACTGCAAATCCTTACAAAGGCCAAGTGATCCAAGGAATAGAACCTAATGTTGCCACTCAGCACTAGTTTATTAAGTGATATGAGGTTGTCTATACTTTCCAGGATGTTGCCTAAAATCTCATTCCTGGAAAGATCCAAGACGTTCAGCTCGAGAAGGGGAAAAAAGGGGATCTGAAAATGTTGGAGTCTGCATTTGATATTTATCCTTCTTTATCATGTGAATTTTAACTGTGTATATTCATTTCTTGTACATAACAGTTCTTTACACAAATGAAATGAATTTGTTTGCAAGTTCAATTCTTGAGTATCTCTTCTCTCTCTCTTATATCATTTGAATCATAGGATTGTGCTACAATATCTTAGTCATGCCATATATGGACTAAAGAATGCATATGAAACAGTGAAAATTGAAGATATGAATTATAAGAGTCAATGTCAAATGATAAATGTTGAATTATAGTCATCTCAGAAAAAATATTGATTGCATTATACTATCACTAAAAACAATTGTCATCCTCTCTCAAATTAACAATAAAAATAAAAAACAATTGACACCAAAATCTCCAGGGGGAGGTAGTAGGTCTAAAGACGACTCCAATTTTTCATAACCACCCTATTTATGTAGAGTAACAAAAATAACAATCACAATGATAAATACTTCATTTTTTTTCCTCTATGCAGAAAGGCCTTGAAAAAAACAAATGACAGATTTGGCATTGCTTGCTTAGAGTTGAAGTGCTGAGAAAGTATAAATAACCTGTCTACAAACATAAAAGAAAATTCATCAGCTTCCAATCTTGGTAAACCAAATCATTTATCAAAAAGTTATTTATTTTTCACCATAAAAAGAAAAGATAAGAAAATTACCCTTCACCCCATGTTGGTCCCCAATCAGAGTTATAATATATGCAGCAGAAGTTATTAAAGTTTATCTTGCATGTATCCTGCTAAGGTCTCGACTTAGCAAGAGTTTCTCTAAATATTTTAGCTCGTGTAACTGTTAGATTGATTGCAGTTTATACTACAACACTTGATGTGTTGAGTTTCAAATGATTAAATCAGTAAACACAAATAACATAGTATAGCAGTAAACGACACAAGGATTTTTATAGTGGTTCGAACAATTGTTCTACGTCCACTCTCCAGTCATCTTGACTGAAAATTCACTAGAAGAATGAGTACAAGGTCAGGCCTGATCTCTAACATTGAGCAGCTCCTCTGTCTGGTCAGCGCGCACCTTCAAGCACCTTGATCTCCAATCTTCAAAACGGTGTTGCTCCTTAGAGTGAGGACAAACCTCCCTTCTCCTCGGACGTTGACTGCTGGGAGTTTTATAGTTCTTCCCGGAACCTTTCCTTGTGTTGGCGTAGCCCGTACGAATCACTCTTGCACTGCAATAGTGACTGCTAGATTCTTTCTGGAGTAGAAAGAATCCCAAATATACCTTTTGAAGATGAACTTCGCAGGTCTTCGAGTTTCTATTATGAAAGCTTATGAAAAGCTTCAATTAAGATCTGTGCTCGGATGAGTTCGCGTGTTAGA
Organism: Plectranthus barbatus; assembly: GCA_026898455.1. Lineage (NCBI taxonomy): Eukaryota > Viridiplantae > Streptophyta > Magnoliopsida > Lamiales > Lamiaceae > Plectranthus > Plectranthus barbatus. Next base: position 299,023 of record JAPKLW010000223.1, read on the forward strand.
GAGAATAAGTTTGATCTCATTTTCATCTCTTGTATGTAAATCGCGAACCTTTGAATCAATTAAGGACGACACCTATTTATAGGTGAAGATTCAAACAGCCTTTTGAATCTTGTCTGTTAGACTCAAAGGGAATGCTCGCCTATCTGCATGCTTCCTTTTTCTGCAGTGTGCAGAGACTCTCCAAGTCCATTTGTCTCTGATTGACGTAGCATCTATCTCTAGCCGTCATTTGTCAGAACGGATCTTTTGTAGGTCTGAACCCCTTTTTCTTCATGATGATTATTACATCCTCTTGATTGGTTGGTTCTTCTCATAACTTGTAGTCCGTCTGATGTTCTGCTTTGTAATCTTTCTCTTGATTGCTGAATGTTGATTGTCATCTACTGACTGTTGTTATGTGTTGGATCTCTCCGTAGATTGCTAGTGTTCTTCTTCCAGCATTCTCGTCGCTTTCTTTGCATCTTTGGTCATTCTGATCTTCAACAATCTTCAGTGATTGAGTGAGTTTGCTGACTCCTTCAGCAAACTTGATCTTTTTACTTTTTTCTTAATCAATTATAACTCGAGTATAAATTCCTATACAGGACTTTTTACAATTGACTCGATACTGAGTTGCTATAGCTTTGATCCACCAAAATATATCAACAATGATAATGAATTGGTTTACAGTGGCGGGGTCTAACAATATTTCTAACACCCCATCTATACCATATATGATATATCTTATACATAATAAAGGTACAAAGATGCAAAGTTATAAAAGAACCCATCAAAGCAAAAATAAAAACATGGATTATCTAGCAAGTTATATAATTTTGTCTAAGTAATGCACAAATTAAATTAAATAAACTAACAAAAAGGAAGCAACTCAAGTGAAACAAGCATTCTATAAACTCATTTCTTAGCTACAATTGAGAGAAATCAATATACGCTTTATGAATCGTCTAAGTTGATGCTTTCTTTATTCAAATTATCTGAATTTATTGGAAACAATGCCAAAAAATCTTTGATACGATCTGAATATAAATTATCCCATCCTGCAGCAGATTCAAGTCGAAGGTATTTCCAATTAGGTACGATCGGAGGTATCGGTGCATGATCATCCAATAAAACCTGAAAAATAAATATTAAAATAATCACAATTTAAAAAATGAAACTTAGCACATTAGTAATTAAAGTTTGTAATATAAATACCTGTACAAAATGATTGTCGTTGACATATCCAATTGATATTATCTTTTGTTGTGATTTCAACGATGGATTGGATCGTAGAGGAAGATTGTAACACCCCGTGTACAGATTTGACCTTGTACAAGTTATTCAGAATTAATAAAGAAAGAATTTCCCAATTGAGAGATATTTGAAGCTATTTATGTTGTTTGGAGAATTTAATTTTGATTGTGAGCTTGGATGTATTATTAATCTTGAAGGAATTATCAAGATTTATTGGGAATAATGTGGTGAATTGAGAAATTTTGGGAAATAAGATGTGGTTTATGGAGATGAAATAATTCATAGTTAGTGAATTATAAAAATTTATGAGAAGTATATTGGGGATGTATATGTATATTTTTTAGATTTATTAAGTGTTATGGAGTATAGATACATACATGTATATAGGTATAATAATGTAATTGGTGGAAAATTTAAGTTATTGAACAAATATATGGTAAAAATATACCATATACCACTTACCTTATATTATATTTAGAGAGAGAAATTGTGAAAGTGAGAGCCAAACCCTTTCCCCACCCAAAATCCTGTCAGACCACTTCCCGGCCAAATTTCGGCCAACTCCGACGACCATCGGACCAGCCAACACAACCATTGGAAAGCTCTCGTTCCAAGCTTCATTTTGAGTACTCGTGGGCTCTGAGAGGACGAGAAACGAGAGAGTTATCAAAGAAAGAAGTTGAGGTAAAATCCAAGTTTGATTTTTGAGGACTTTCGTTTAAATCTTGTTATTCCGGCCATTAATCCGTATTTTGACGACTTATTCGTGTTCCCCATCGTGTAGAGAGCGTTCGGACACCAAGAAAAACGAAATTCCTCGCCGGAAATCGCGTCCGCCGTCGTGAGGGAGAGGAACTCCGGTGAGCTTCGATTCACCTTCCTTTTTCGCGTTTAATCCAAGTTTTGTTGCAATTTTCATGTTCCTTGAGGTCTGGAGAGTCGATATATGTAATTGCATGTGAAATCGGGGTTGTGGGGAGTGTTTTACGGAGAGTTGCAGGTTCAGTCTCCGGCGAGCTCGCAAAGGCGATGACCTGTGTCGATCGATACAGGAGTGTGTCGATCGACACAAAGGCTGAGGCTGAGGAGGAGATCGACAACCCGTGTCGATAGACAGAGGTTCATGTCGATCGACACAGGGGCTGGTCGACAAGGGTCCACGACACACTTGTGTCGATCGACAGAGATTCTTGTCGATCGACATAGTTGGTCAAGAAAGTGTGTCGATCGACACAGAAGTTGATCCGAGTAATGTGTCGACTGGGAAGAGCCTGTGTCACCTGAGGGGCATGTCGACCGACACAGATCCCTGTCGGTCGATACAGAGGCTTGAGAAAGAGATGCAATTTATGATTTTATCCAGTCTAGGTTCCTTTCGAGTCTTGTTTAATTATGATTAAGATATTACTATCTTAGATCTTTCGTACTGACTTGAGTACCCTAATTGATTGTAGGAGATTGAAAGCAAGGACAGTTGAGCTTTCACTAGCAGAAAACATCTATACTTAAAGCCGAATACAAGGTGGGAAACTATTTCAGTATAAAACTAAAATGCATGTTTTCTTTTCAAAATGCGTATAAACTGTTTTGTTTTAAATTAAGATTGTTATGCATGTTTTGTGCTATTGTATCTGTCCTCTGTCGATTCCCATCGAAAGAGAGAATAACTAATGAATTTAGAACCAGGTTTCCATAACTGCGCTAGAACTCATTTAGTGAACAGGGTTGGAAGCCCCTTTGATATTGATGGGTGAATTGTACCCAAATGTGGTTGGATTGGGGCGGAGTGTCCTCTGGTGTTTGGATCCGGTGATTATTAATAATAAACGATCGGGTCTCAAAATAGATTTCTGAGATTAGTGCACTTAGATGACAGTAGGTTGAGTGTGTTTACATTCCTAACTGATCATCGTAACTTGGAAGTCGGCCAACTTCCAATTACAACACTGAAACAGATATGATAACATGTAAATAGCACGTGCAAAATAAAATGTTTTAGATTGCATGGTTCTTTTCAACAAAACCTCATGTCTATCTGTGTGAGTTGCATAGCATTTCTCATATATAATGTATGTTTTCGGGCATATTTCTCATTGGGTACACTAGTACTCAGGCCCTCGTATTATTTCTAAAATACGCAGGTTGAGCAGCGAGGATGGGTGAGCAGGGGTGTAAACGAGCAAAGTGAAGAATTTTGTGAACTCCTAGATCATGAGATATGCATCATCATATGCATATCTCCGCCACGCTACACACACGCTGCCACACTCTCTGATTTTACCCTTCCCACTTGAAATTGTTAAACACTTGAATTCTGTTTTGTTAAACTTGACTCGAAGTACGAATTTCTACTGTTTTATTTATCTTATCGTTCAAATCAAAGTCTTCTGCTTTGTTGTTTGAGAATGTGTTCGTTAAAACCTAAAACATCAATGTAACGTGGCCCCAAATTGGGAAGGTCAGTTGGGGGCGTTACAGAGGTTGTATCAGAGCTTTAGTTTTCGAGATCTAAACAATCTTCAAAGTATTTTGAAAACTTCGAGTCTTATAATGTTTTCAACTAAAAAGTCGTGTGAAGTGTTCGCTCATGTTTACACCCTACTCCATCCTGCGCTACCTGATTTACGTTTTCAAAGTTTTAAAATTTTCCCTGCTTGCAATTTCAATAAGATTTGAATATTTTGAAAACATTACGAGTATTTGAAAGTGATTTGAAAGATTTAAAGGAAACGAGTATTTAGGTGGAATGAGGAGGTTGAATTGCGTTTGACTTGGACTAAGTTTGTGTTAAGCAAGAATGCTTACACCTGTTGTTGATGAAGTTATTGAAAGTGTTAATTTTGTGAAAACTTTAATAGTGAAAGTTTGAAAATTTGAGGAATGAGAAAGTTTAACGTTTAAAAGATGAAAGTTATGTGTTTATTTGGCACCGGTGAGGGGATCTTCCTTGAAAATGTGAAATGAGTATGAAATCATTGATTGATCATTGAATTAATTGCAAGCAATTTTAAAACCTTGATGTTATGGCCATAGATGTGCTAGTTGAGTTGTAGTGTGGTACATGTTAGTTTGAACTGAGGGATAAATGGACGAATCAAGATTTATGAATTAATTGTGGGCCTTGAAAAGGCATTGACTTGATTGGGGTCGGTTGTTGTGAGATGATGTTGTAAGAGTGGAACGAATAGAAAATTGAAATGAATTGAACTTAGAACTTGACTTGGGTGTGGAAATTGAAAATTTCCTTAGTTGTTGATTTGACTGAGTAGTGAGAGAGTGAGTTGACTTGTAGAAATTACAAGCTAACATGTAGTCGTACAGAATGTACATAGTGATCCTGACAGATGTAGTTAGACTTGGTGTAAGATAGTGTAAGCGAGGATCCGAAGGAACCTCGGCAGGGTGTGTGGTGTAGTTATTCTATATGACCCCGTACTGACTGTTTATTATTTGTTTTGGTGGCAGATGGCTTCTCAGGATTGGATTGTGAGACGTTTCAGGGAGCGCCTTCCTTTCACCGAGGAGAACCTTGTGTCAGCCTTGGTGGACTACCTGGCGTTATGGGAGAGAGTACGCTACTTAGGAGTGACGGATAGGGAGGCAATGGAGCTGACGATGAACCTTATGCCGGAGAGATGGACCAATTGGGTGTTGTCGCTAACCTGATGGCATTGTGATAGCGAGACAGGTACTGTGTTGAGTTATCGACGATTTATGGCAGATCTGATACAAAAGGTGATTGCGGAGGGGAGCCCTTCGCCAGCAGCTTCCAGAGGCACGCAGGCATCCCGGACTAGGACCTCATCACCCGAGTGGACTCTAGCTTCGCCACCAGCGCCAGTTGATGCCCATGTTGCACCTGTGCATGCACCCACTTCAAGACCGAGAGTGCGACCAGTACCGAGTACACCTGCAGCAGCATATATGCCATTTCTGCCTAGATATCCGCATGGAGGTACTTATGATCCCTATGCTTTCTGCGATTCTATTGCTTCAGTGCAGTCTCCTTCGTTACATCCGGGTTCGGCGTTACCATTTGGACATAGTGGACTGCCCGCACCTTCCGTACAGCAGCCGCAGCAGGACATGGCAGGGCCCAGCAGGGCTAAGTCGGCCCATGATTCAGGATGGGACAGCACGGAGATGTGGCCTAGACCGACTTCGAGCGGACAGCGGGATATGTTTGGTGGTCACGAGACCATCCATGGTTATGGTACGAGCCACACGCCGATATGTTTATCTAGCGATACAGATGGCAGTCGAGGCAGGAGGACAGTCGCTCAGGATAGAGGGAAGGAGCCGATGAAGGCTGAGAATGATGAGGAGGAGGATCCGTCTGAGGGATCCGAGTGAGAGGCATTTTGGACATTATTGTACCAGCTATTTGTATTCAATATTGGACTTTTATTGTTGTTTTGGACGTAATTGATGTTGTTGTTGTAGACCTTATTTGAGATGGTTTATGGGAGGACGATGTTTATTGGAATTGTTTGGATTCTGAACGATTGTTTAAATTATGATATTGAAATATGGTTGTTTAAGAGCATTTGGTAGATTACTGGATATTTTGTTGAGATTTGTGTGAGGTATTGATTAGTGTTGTTTTGCAGAGAGAATCAATGGAGTATCTTGACCAAGGTAGAGGCAGAGGCCGTGACCGAGGTAGAGGCCGAGGTAGAGGTAGAGGTAGAGGCCAGAGGGGCCGAGGACGTGGGAGAGTCATTCCACAACCGATATATGAAGAACCATTATGGGAGGAAGCCCCTATTCATCAAGGGCATGAAGAATATGAGATATTGTCTGACGAGGAGAGTGCTGCGGGGCAGCAAGGACCAGTTCCCCCACCCTAAGGAAATGCACCGGAAATTCCATCAGTCATGTGGGTGGAAACTTTCAGAAAGCAGCACCCTCCGACTTTTGATGGGACTGGAGTCCCCACAGCTGCGGAAGATTGGATCAAGGAGCTTGAAAAGATTTTCAAGCATATGAGGTGCTCCGAGGATGAGAAGATAAACTGTATGTCCTACCAACTGAAAGGGAAAGCGGACAGATGGTGGGAGACTTATGTTAAGTCTGTCGCACCAGGGAAAATGGATAATGTGAGCTGGGAAAGGTTCAAGGAGGCATTCTTTGAGAAATATGTTCCGAAGCAATATCGGAAAGAGAGGGCGGTAGAATTCTTCCTGTTCGAACTAGGGAAGCTGACTATGGAAGAGTATGACACCAAGTTCGGTGAGCTACTCTAGATGGCACCGCACCTGGCGGACACACCACAAAAGATGGCAGAAAAGTTTAGAGACGGGTTGTGCGAGGAAATCCGCACACAACTGGTGACCATGAAAGGACTGAGCTATCAAGAACTATTGAGCCACGCCTTGGACATCGAAGCGTCCAAGAACATGAAGAAGATGCCAGACTGGGGAGTTCAGGAGGCGCAGACTTCAGCTTCAAATCAGAAGAGGAAGTGGGAGGAGCCACCCAGGCAATTTGTTCAAGGTCAAGGCAGTCAGAAACGCCACGACCAGGGCAGGCAGCAGAATTTTCTGGGGAGGCCGGACCAACAGAACTTCCAGAGGTTCAATCCACATCAGGCTCAGAGGCGAGACCAGGCAGGGCCGCAGAACTGCCAAAGATGTGGCAGAAGGCATACAGGGGGATGCCAGGGAAATGCAGTCAGATGTTTCAACTGCGGAGGGCAAGGTCACTATGCCAACAACTGCCCTACACCGCCAGCTCAAGGTGGTAATCGCCAGAATTTTCAGAAACCTGCTAACCAGCAGTTAAGAGCCATCAGAGGACACCGCCAGCCATGAAGAGGCAACACTGGGAACAGAGGAGGAGGCAGGCAGGGTAATCAGGCCCCACCCAGGAATCAGGAGGGTAACCAGCAGGGTGGTGATGGTCAACAAAGGAGAGCCCGAGCTTATGCTTTGGATGGTAATCAAGATGATGGCAATTTGGCAGGTATGAGATGCATTAATGATATACCTGTTATGGTATTATTTGATACTGGAGCATCGCATACTTTCATTTCATCTGCATGTGTTGAGGCATTAGGACTTAAAGTAGGAAAAAATAGTCAGGACTTGAACGTAGCAATACCTTCAGGAGAAACAACTATTTCTACTTTAGTGTGCCGTGACTTGAGAATTAAGATGAACGAGAATGAAATTCATGTAGCAGAACTGAATGTATTGGACATCCATTACGTAGACATAATCCTAGGAATGGATTGGTTGTCGGAGAACAAGGCGACGATTTTGTGTCATGAGAGGAGAGTGATCATTCCGCAGCAAGGGAATGAGGAAGCGTTTGTACACGGATTTAGAAGGAGGCAGAGAGTACCTGTAATCTCTGCAATTCAAGCAACAAAGTTGTTACATAAATCGGGAAATCAAGCCTTCTTAGTATATTTGGAAGGAGAGGAGAATCAGAGTTAACAGTGCAGGACGTGCCGATAGTGAGAGAGTTCGAGGATGTATTTCCGAAAGAACCACCAGGATTACCACCAGACAGACAGGTGAAATTCACTAATGATCTGGAACCGAGTGCGGCACCAATTTCCAAAACGCCGTACCGCATGGCCCCGAAAGAGTTGCAAGAATTGAAGGTCCAACTACAAGAGCTGTTGGACATGGGTTATATCAGGCCAAGCGTGTCACCATGGGGTGCACCGGTTTTGTTTGTGAAGAAGAAGGACGGATCGATGCATTTGTGCATTGATTACCGAGAGCTGAATAAGTTGACACTGAAGAACAGATACCCATTACCAAGGATTGATGATCTATTCGATCAGCTCAAGGGAGCAAAAGTATTTTCTAAGATCGATCTTCGATCAGGGTATCATCAGCTGAAGATTCGGAAGGAGGATATTCCGAAGATAGCATTCAGGACTAGATACGGTCATTATGAATTCGTAGTAATGTCGTTTGGACTTACGAATGCTCTTGCGGTGTTCATGGACTTAATGAACCGAGTATTCCATTCGTACCTTGACAATTGTGTACTGGTGTTTATAGATGACATCTTGATATACTCGAAGAGTGAAGTGGAGCATGAGCAACATCTGAGAACAATATTGCAGACCTTGAGGGATGAGAAGCTTTACGCCAAATTCAGCAAATGCAAATTTTGGCTACGAGAAGTAACGTTCTTGGGTCACATTGTTTCGGCGGACGGAATTAAAGTAGATCCAGCCAAGATTCAAACAGTGATGGACTGGAAATCACCAACTACGCCAAACGAGATTCGCAGTTTTCTGGGTTTAGCCGGTTATTATCGAAGATTCATCGAGGACTTCTCAAAGATTGCGAAGCCAATGACTCAGTTACTACAGAAGAGTGTGAAGTTTGTATGGACAGAGGAGTGTTAAGAGAGCTTCCAGAAGTTGAAGCAACTGCTAACAACCGCGCCAATCTTAGCTGTGCTGGAATCAGATAAGAACTTTGAGGTTTACACCGATGCTTCGAGGAATGGGCTAGGTTGTGTGTTGATGCAGGACGGGAAGGTGATAACGTATGCGTCAAGACAGTTAAGACCGCATGAGGTAAATTACCCGACTCATGACTTGGAATTAGCAGCCGTAATCCATGCCCTGAAAATCTGGAGGCATTATCTCTATGGAGTTAAGTGTGCCATATTCACAGATCACAAGAGTTTGAATTACTTCTTCGAACAAAAGAACCTGATATGAGGCAGAGAAGATGGTTAGAACTCGTGAATGATTACGATCTAACGATTAATTACCACCCAGGTAAGGCCAATTCAGTGGCAGATGCCTTCAGCAGGAAAGGAGAAGCTCAGCTAGGCTGTATGCTTACAAGAGAGGACAACTTAATCAGGGAATTTGAAAAGCTTAGCTTAGAAGTGATATCGCCCTCAGAGAGGAGGAGGTGTGATTTAGCAGCTTTGACCGTGGTGCCAGAGTTAAGAGAAAGAATCATCGAGGCACAGAAAGGAGACGCAGATATTCGAGAAGTTGCGTCAGAAACTGAAGGTCAAGCCAGTGGGAGAGTACAGAGAAGCACCTGACAGTGCGTTGTTATTCAGAGACAGAATGTTGGTGCCAGCTAGTGAGGAATTAAGGAATGAGATTTTAAGTGAAGCTCACGATACGCTGTATACCGCTCACCCAGGAAGTACTAAAATGTATCAAGATCTGAAAACCAGGTACTGGTGGGATGGTATGAAGAAGGATGTAGCCTTATACATGGAGAAATGTTTGGTCTGTCAATAAGTTAAGGCATTACATCAACGGCCGTATGGGAAGTTGCAGCCGTTAGACATTCCGAAGTGGAAATGGGAACATATCACCATGGATTTCGTAACGGGGTTACCGAGATCACAGAAAGGGAATACGGTGATATGGGTTATAGTGGATCGTCTAACGAAGAGTGCTTACTTTTTACCGATTAAGGTAAATTATGGATCAGATAAGCTAGCTCATATATATGTCCGAGAGATAGTAAGACTGCACGGAGTGCCGAAATCTATTACGTCTAACAGAGATGCGAAGTTTACATCTCGATTTTAGATGAGTTTGCAACAGTAGTTGGGTACTCACTTGAATTTTAGTACGACGTTTCACCCACAATCGGATGGTCAATCCGAAAGGACAATTCAAACTCTTGAGGACATGCTGAGAATGGTGGTTTTAGACCGAGGAAGCAGTTGGGAGCCGATTTTGCCTTTGATCGAGTTAGCTTATAATAACAGTTATCAGGCAACAATCGGAATGGCTCCTTATGAGGCCTTATATGGAAAGAAGTGTCGTTCGCCTCTTTATTGGGATGAAGTAGGAGAACGAAGAGTAATTGGACCAAACACCATTAATGAGATGATTGAGATAGTCCGGCAAATTCGGGAGAGAATAAAGGAGGCGCAGAGTAGGCAGAAATCTTACGCCGACTCTAGGAGAGCAGAGTTGTGTTTCGAAATTGGGGATAAGGTTTTCCTCAAAGTTTCGCCTTCCAGGGGAATAGTGAGATTTGGAGTAAAAGGTAAACTGAGACTGCGCTATGTTGGACCGTATGAGATATTAGAGCGCATTGGTCCAGTAGCATACAGATTAGCACTATCCCCAAGTATGGGTAATATTCATGGTGTGTTTCACGTGTCTCGGTTGAGGAAGTACGTCTATGATCCTAGACACGTGATTCGCCAAGAAGAGGTGATTTTAAGCCCGGATTTGCAGTATGAGGAACGACCGGAAGCGATTTTGGACCAAAAGATTCAAGAGCTCAAAAATAAGTCGATTCCGCTCGTAAAGGTGCTTTGGAGTCATCATGGGAGTGATGAAGCGACATGGGAGCTTGAGAAGAAGATGAAAGAGAAATACCCCGAACTTTTTGAAGTTATGTAAATTTTCGGGACAAAAATTTTATAAGGGTGAGGGGATGTAACACCCCGTGTACAAATTTGACCTTGTACAAGTTATTCAGAATTAATAAAGAAAGAATTTCTCAATTGAGAGATATTTGAAGCTATTTATGTTGTTTGGAGAATTTAATTTTGATTGTGAGCTTGGATGTATTATTAATCTTGAAGGAATTATCAAGATTTATTAGGAATAATGTGGTGAATTGAGAAATTTTGGGAAATAAGATGTGGTTTATGAGATGAAATAATTCATAGTTAGTGAATTATAAAAATTTATGAGAAGTATATTGGGGATATATATGTATATTTTTTAGATTTATTAAGTGTTATGGAGTATAGATACATACATGTATATAGGTATAATAATGTAATTGGTGGAAAATTTAAGTTATTGGACAAATATATGGTAAAAACATACCATATACCACTTACCTTATATTATATTTAGAGAGAGAAATTGTGAAAGTGAGAGCCAAACCCTTTCCCCACCCAAAATCCCGTCAGACCACTTCCCGGCAAAATTCCGGCCAACTCCGGCAACCATCGGACCAGCCAACACCACCATTGGAAAGCTCTCGTTCCAAGCTTCGTTTTGAGTACTTGTGGGCTCCGAGAGAACGAGAAATGAGAGAGTTATCAAAGAAAGAAGTTGAGGTAAAATCCAAGTTTGATTTTTGAGGACTATCGTTTAAATCTTGTTATTCCGGCCATTAATCCATATTTTGACGATTTATTCGTGTTCCCCATCGTGTAGAGAGCCTTCGGACACCAAGAAACATGAAATTCCTCTCCAGAAATCGCGTCCGCCGCCGTAAGGGAGAGGAACTCCGGTGAGCTTCGATTCACCTTCCTTTTTCGCGTTTAATCCAAGTTTTGTTGCAATTTTCATGTTCCTTGAGGTCTGGAGAGTCGATATATGTAATTGCATGTGAAATCGGGGTTGTGGGGAGTGTTTTACGGCAAGTTGCAGGTTCAGTCTCCGGCGAGCTCGCGAAGGCGATGACCTGTGTCGATCGACACAGGAGTGTGTCGATCAACACAAAGGCTGAGGCTGAGGAGGAGATCGACAACCCGTGTCGATCGACAGAGGTTCGTGTCGATCGACACGGGGGCTGGTCGACAAGGGTCCGCGACACACTTGTGTCGTTCGACAGAGATTCTTGTCGATCGACATAGTTGGTCAAGAAAGTGTGTCGATCGACAGAAGTTGTGTCGATCGACACAGAAGTCGATCCGAGTAATGTGTCGACTGGGAAGAGCCTGTGTCGACCGAGGGGCATGTCGACCGACACAGATCCCTGTCGGTCGATACAGAGCTTGAGAAAGAGATGCAATTTATGATTTTATCCAGTCTAGGTTCCTTTCGAGTCTTGTTTAATTACGATTAAGATATTACTATCTTAGATCATTCGTACTGACTTGAGTACCCTAATTGATTGTAGGGGATTGAAAGCAAGGACAGTTGAGCTTTCACTAGCAGAAAACATCTATACTTAAAGCCGAATACAAGGTGAGAAACTATTTCAGTATAAAACTAAAATGCGTGTTTTCTTTTCAAAATGCGTATAAACTGTTTTGTTTTAAATTGAGATTGCTATGCATATTTTGTGCTATTGTATGTGTCCTCTGTCGATTCCCATCGACAGTGAGAATAACTAATGAGTTTAGAACCAGGTTTCCATAACTGCGCTATAACTCATTTAGTGAACAGGGTTGGAAGCCCCTTTGATATTGATGGGTGAATTGTCCCCAAATGTGGTTGGATTGGGGCGGAGTGTCCTCTGGTGTTTGGATCCGGTGATTATTAATAATAAACGATCGGGTCTCAAAATGGATTTATGAGAATAGTGCACTTAGATGACAATAGGTTGAGTGTGTTTACATTCCTAACTGATCATCGTAACTTGGAAGTCGGCCAACTTCCAATTACAACACTGAAACAGATATGATAACATGTAAATAGCACGTGCAAAATAAAATGTTTTAGATAGCATGGTTCTTTTCAACAAAACCTCATGTCTATCTGTGTGAGTTGCATAGCATTTCTCATATATAATGTATGTTTTCGGGCATATTTCTCATTGGGTACACTAGTACTCAGCCCCTCGTATTATTTCTAAAATACGCAGGTTGAGCAGCGAGGATGGGTGAGCAGGGGTGTAAACGAGCAAAGCGAAGAATTTTGTAAACTCCTAGATCCTGAGATATGCATTATCATATGCATATCTCCGCCACGCTACACACACGCTGTCACGCTCTCTGATTTTACCCTTCCCACTTGAAATTGTTAAACACTTGAATTATGTTTTGTTAAACTTGACTCGAACTACGAATTTCTACTGTTTTATTTATCTTATCGTTCAAATCAAAGTCTTCCGCTTTGTTGTTTGAGAATGTGTTCGTTAAAACCTGAAACATCAATGTAACGTGGCCCCAAATTGGGAAGGTCAGTTAGGGGCGTTACAAAGATACATTAGACATTGCTTTTGAGATAGATGAATTAGAACCACATTATATCTCGACGCAACCAAATGACCCATTTTAGGCAATACAATCTAATTTTTATATGGAGCTGGGATACTAAAATAGGACAAAGCTTCGCGCAATTGAGACACAAATTCAAAAGATTTATAAAAATTAGCATAATAAGTTTCATTATTGCATAACTCTTTAACAAACTCTTTTTGAACTTTCAACTAACAATCTTCTCCATATCCAAGTAAACCCGCAATAGCACGAAAACCACAGTGTCCATCTGATTGAACATCAATTATATTGAGAACATATTTTTGTATATATGACGAAAAATAACCCAACAAATGCATCGCATGATTAGACTTTTCTATGTTTATTTCCATCCCCCCTTTTGACCTTATTCTTTCTAATCTTCAGTGGTTTACCTTTAAGCTCTACCTCACGTTTAGAAATTAGAGTTTCAATAATTTCGAAGTGTGAAGGATCACGACGAGTTGATCTAATTTCCTTATCAGATCGACGTCCCTTTGTCTTTGATTTTTCCAACGGTGGAGTAAGAAATGTTATTGCCGGATTACCTAATTCTCTTAACTTTTCGATGCCAGTTTTCCATGTTGGTCAGAAGCTTGAAAGCGCAACCATATTGTATTAATCTCATCATCAATACTTACGTTGTATGAATCACAACTAGTTTGAGAAAAATTTAATTTCAACTAGTGGGATTGAATACTAGAAAGGGAAATAGAGCGTAAATCTCTCAAATATTCAGATATTTCATGTGCACAAGGCAAACCATATGTTTTTCTAATAACGCATCCACAAGAAATAATATCTACCCCAATATCATTTGATCTCTTTGACTCAATGAGAATCATATTTAATGCCTTCTTGAAAACCAATCCCCTTAACTCTCTAAATAATGCAGGCTTAAAATTGTGTTCTACTATATTTAGACTATGCTCAAATGAAGCTTTGATTTTAGAAGTCTGCAATTCAATAAGAGAGTTAATATGGTCCAAGAACTATCAAAATCTCCTTGTGATGAGCCAAGTCATTTTTTCGACTTTGCATGTGCACTCTCAGCTCTAAAAAAAATAATGACTTTGCATAAATAACTCATATTAAACATTATAAATAAATAACATTACTGCAAAATTAAAACAAATATCATACCTGTTAGATGTCAAATTGCCAAAGTGCATAATTTTATCTGTCCAAGCTGCAACAAATCTTTGTCTATATGGTATTACCATATATCCTTAACATATTTCAAAACTCCCGCAAGATCTTTGTAATCATGATCCATAGATTTTAAATCCTGAGCATAATCACTCTCAGTTGGAGAAAAAACAAGGGTACTCCAAGCCGACATAAAAGCATCACATTTCTTTTTATGCTCAAATAATTTCTTGAATTAGCAAGTACATTTTTTGTTATGTGAAACCTACATAGAAGATTTGTTGTGCTTGGAAAAACTCTTCTAATAGAATTCATCAATGCCAAATCTCTATCAGTTACTATTACCTGAGGCAATATATTTGATTCCATTAAGCTCTTTAACTTTTCCATTGCCCATGTATAATTCTCTTCATGCTCGCATTCCATGTAAGCAAATGCTATAGAAAAAGTAAGATCTGTACATGTCACTCCAACTATCTCTAGTAAAGGGAGATTGTATCTGTTAGTTTTGTAAGTGCAATCCATAATCAACACAGATGGAAAAGCATGCAAAATCTTAATTGAGAAATGATGTGCCCAAAATAAATCTCTAATACAATCTTTTAAATTGTTCGTCCTATGCCATTCTACGTAATTGCACTCATTCAACTTCTTCATCAATTGTTGTATTTGCGATCTGCCAGCCTTTTCAAGCATTCTGTGTTTATGACGAATATTATATATTGTCTTCATCACAATCATGTTTTTCTTATTCTTTTCTTTTATGGTCATAAGAATATTTCTTGGTTTAATCAAATTCTTCGTCATATCCAATAGTAAGGTCTCTTCTTTCTTATTTTATGGTCATAAGAATATTTCTTGGTTTAATCAAATTCTTCGTCATATCCAATAGTAAGGTCTCTTCTTTCTTATTTAATCTTCCAACAAATGAGTGACCTTCAAAATTCTCTATAGGTGGATGATTGTGAAATCCACATTTAACTTTCACAAGTCAATCATCATCAGTTTCCAATTTCACTCCCTGTAACATAAACGGGCAACCATTTTTCTTGTTCCCGTTCTTTTACGAGATATTGAGCCAATATCAACTTTATTCTTAGGAAGCCTATAAGTTCCACCATGTTCACAACCAAGTTGCAACCTAGCTTTTCTCATCCCTATTTGAGATTGTGAATATACAATTACAATAATGTAACCTAATTTCTTTCCAGTTTCTCTTGCCCTTTCAACCAAATTTTCTTTACTGCTAAAGACCTATAACACAAGAATCATTTATCATATTATATACCTTTTAGGTCAAGCAAATGGGTTGAGTGAATCTAATATCGTTGTATGCTCATTGTTCACAATCTGTAGAATAAGTGAAATTAAAATTATTATAAAATTCAATATTATAATCATGCATAGAACAAAATAAGAAATCACATATAAAAAGCAATCAATGAGTTTTGATAGAGTATTTAAATTTCAAGATTAATTTATTTATTATCTAGTAAATAGTAATAATCACATGTGAAACATCATTATCTCCTTTTTCGCAATTTTCATGATCATTAAGTTGTACTCTATATCAATACTGCAACAAAAAGGACTTCATAAATAAGAGAAAATTAATAAAGCATACCATACAAAATCATTCATAAAACTTTAAAATAAATAAACATTAATAATAATTGATACTAATTTTTGTATAACACTATATAATAAGGGCAAAAACTATATTTTTGTATAACACTATAAACTCCTTACAAGTTGCAATATAAAATCAGAGATACTCATACATCCATCTCTAGAGGGAATCAAAATAATCACAATTTCTTATTACAAGAAAATACACTTATTTATATAAGATATCACACGTTAACTAATTTTTTGAGATAGGAACACATATTTGATAATACAATCTAAAACATTAATGGATTCCTAAAAAAAAAAAGAACAAAAAGGAGATAAGAGAGATGGATAAGAATCTATAGAGATTTGAAGGGGAGTGACATGCCATTCATGGGTCTCAGAGAGTATGCGATGGCTGATGGCGATAATTTGGAGAAATTGAAAAAGAAAACCTTATATAATATATTATACTCCCTCCGTCCGATTAGATTAGTCCATTTTGGTTTAGGAATTAATATTTTATTGATGTAAGGAGAGTTTTTTCCATTTTAGGAAAGTGGACTAAACTGGTGGGACATACGAAAATGGAAATATGGACTAATTTGGCGGGACGAAGGGAGTAGAACTCGTGAAGTCCTAAAAAATCAAGTTGTAATCATCAAAGAAAAAAGAAAATAAGATTAAGAGTCGGTGATCCTCAAAACACATAGAAGATATACAATTCTATATAAAAAAGTTCCAGGGAAAAACCTCAAACTTTAATTGTAGGTACCGAGAGACTCGAAGAAAACAACATGACAAAATTAATTGAATGGTATTTTTTTCAAAAAAGCAATAGAAACAAACTTTCGTAAATTTTGTAGAGCATATACCCTCAAATTGTTGCGTAAGTTAGAATAATATACAAATTGCTACGCCAACACGGTAGAAAAGAACGAGAGTGTAAATATATTTTTATTTTGAGAAGAAGATGATATCCTAAATTTTATGAGATTTTGTTTAAGGGGCTTTATTTTAGGAGATTATTTAATTGAATATATCATATCTTTTAATTAAAATTATAAGGACATAATTGGAAAATTAATTTTTAAATTTTTTTATGGAGGTTGTGAGGATAAAAAAGAAGGCTGCATTTTTTCATTTACAATCACCCTTAAATTATATATATAGGAAATGAAGTTAACAGATTGGGACAGTAGGTCAAATATTTTAGATATAATTTGACCAGAATTATTTCCACAACTAATTTCAAGAGGGAAAAAGAGAGAATTAATGAAAAACTAATATTTCAAATATGATTTCGAGGTCAGAATCCTTTCTCTCCACCAATCACATGCGTACGCGTCAGCATCATAGCAATGAAATTGATTTAAATCTTCAAATAGAGCAACAAATTAGGTGAAATTAGCTTCCATTTTTTTGAGAAATATATTGTATATTCTCTCTCATTTCCCGTTTCCTCGTCTAGTACAGCATTACACTACACCGCTGCGATTCATGAGCAGCTAATCAAGGGTAAAACTGCTGTACCGCGTAGTGCGCAGCTCCGGTACCGCCAATTTTCTTTCCCGCTATTCCATGGGGAACTGGTTGCTTTGTTTTAACAGTTGTAAGCCTTTAGTTAATGCTATGATTTCTATCAATGCATGTCTTGTTTCTGTGAACAGATCGATTTCTGGACGGGGAGCGGCTGTTTCTCTTTGTAATGGACAGGAATTTCGGCTGCTAGCACAGGTTTTGTTTATATTCATAATACATTTTACGATTTTACTGTGAATTCTGGCAGTTGATATTGTTTATTGATTTCTAGATTGGTTTTGGTGCGTAGAGTTGGATTGGGATTCGGACTGAGTTGCTTTGAGACATGTAGAGAGTGGTTTTGTTAGCGATCAGAGGTTAAGGTCAGGATATCGCAGATTTTTTGTTCAGCTGAATTGATGGCGGCTCCGGGAGGACCTAGACAGGGAAGTTTCCCTCCGAATAATAACCCTGATACACTAGCTAGTAACATGAAAAATCTTAGAATTGATCAGCCTAAACCGCAGCCATTGAATGAGGTTGGTGGTAGTGCCCCTAGGACTTCTAATGCCTTGCACTTTGGTCAGCAGCCACCGCCTTTTGCTGCGGGCCAGTCACGCGCATCCCCACCTGGTGTGTTTCAGAGAGGTTCGCTGCTTCCTGTTGCTGCTGGCCAAAGTGCATTACCTCCAAATACGGTGTCTGCTAGGCCCACTGGAACAACACCTGTATCTCAACCTCTTTCCTTTGCTTCAAGACCTCCCCCGCCTGGTGTGTTACCATCTTCTGTTGGAGGGCCTGCTTCCAGACCATTTTCATTTGCTCCTCTAACAACAGGTCCTCCAATTCCACCCCAAATGAGCACCAATGGACTAGCTGATAACAGATCACCTACATTTTCTCCAGGGAGGGCACGACCTCCTCCTCCTCCCATGGCTAATGCACCAAGGATGTTGATTGGACTAGCACAATCTCCTACCATGTTGTCATCTGGAGCATCCTCTCAACTGCCACAAACTCGTCCTGGCTTTGGTAGTTCTCCTATTGTATCATCTTCTGTGGCTCAACCAGTTCCTCCATTTTCAGCAGTCCCACAAGGTCCACCATTTTCAGCTCCGTCCCAAAATATGCCACGGTTGCCACCTCCTCCAGGTTCTTCACCATTTCCATCAGCTCTTCAGGGAACAATTCAGCCATCAGGTCATCCTTATGGCATGCAGACGTGGATGCAACAACCGCCACAGGTGATGTTTTGAATGATGGATTTCTTGTCTTGAATCACTATTGTCTTCTTTTCTTTAACGAAGATTCATTATTCTGTTTTTCAAGATTCTTCATCCGCATGTATTATCGCCTGAAGATTTGTACTTGTTTAATTAAGATTATGTGAGTAAATATGTTTTATGTCCACTTGAGTGCTTGAATGAAAAGCTATTGCCAATATAACGTGAACAAATATGACACTAATTTTCTAGCCTATACTATATAGTAGGATGAATTGAGGTCAGCTTTCCATGTATAACTTCTACCCAAGCTTCTCCAGTCCATCTTTGTGAGCTCAGTCCCTTGAGTGTTGTGATCTTTGTAAGGGTTGGACTATATCATGACAGTTCCCCTTCAAATATATAGTTTATCTTTCACTCAAAAAATAAAGCTAATCACTTATTAAGAATATTATTCTTCCAAATACCCAACTTTTGCATTGATCATTTGATACTAAATATTTTTCCAAATACTGAGTTTTTAACCAATATTTAGTACCAAATGATTAAAGCAAAAGTTGGCCATTGGATATATTCCTAATAAATGATTACTTTTATTTGTTTAGTGTAAGATAAACTAGTATTTCAAAGCCTCCATATTTGGGTCCCTTGTCTTCTTTCGATCTTGTTGCATGGGGGCAGCAAATAATCATAATGTGCATGATCTGAAAGTGGAGTTGGAAGATTTCCTTTTAATCCTTATAAAGAGCTCCGTCCAAATAAGCTTCAGCTATTGCATATTGGGGAAAGTAAATGAGTGATCAAACTAGCTACTGGTGATTGATAGACTGTTAGACTATAACATAGAAGTTAAGAGCCCAAGACAATATAATTAATAGATGCCTCGGAAATGTGTATGATGCATTACATCTATTCATTGTAGAAGCTATAGGATCCTTCAGACTTCAGTGTAGATGATTTGCAGCTGAGTTGTTTTTGGTCCGGCCAAAAATGCTCTAAAGGATTTTTCTTCCACTACTTTTGTTGCTAGCCTAATATCCTTATTTTTTAAGTGTTGAATTGTGATACCATCTAATGCCATTGAAAAAGATGCTTATTCTTCGAGTAGCTATAAGTATAACCTCACTATTGCTAATTGAAAATTTACCATGATTTATATCATTGAGGAGACAATTCAAATATGTTCTGGTTTTGTGATGTGATTTTGACTGAATAACTCTTTTAGACATGATTTGAAATTTATAGTCACAAGACTATTCCATAATTTTCACTATCTCACTATTCTTCCTTCTTCAAATTCCATAACTCAGTTTTCAAACCAAAAATTTATCTGAAATCCACAGTACACTAGATTAATGTTGCTTGAGTTGTCTAAATCAAGAGTCTGTGTAGGTAGGTCCATATTCTCCAATCCCAGGAGCAATGCAGCAGCAAATTTTTGGGATACCACCTGGTCCACCACCACTCCCAAATCAATCCATGGTTTTGGGTCAAACAGGACAATCAAAAATTGATCCCAGCCAGATTCCTCGCTTTACCTCAAGTTCTGCTGTAATTCTGCATGAGACCCGTATAGATAATCAAGCAAACCCTCCTCCAGTATGTTGTTCTTTTGTTAATTCATTCACATCAGTTTCTTATACAATCATGTACCTTTTAATTGTTTGTCTTGTATTATTGTCCAAGCTTACAACTTGGCGTCGCCTGATTTAATGATAATAGACTCCTCTATTTAAATGTTTATACATATTTGATCTGATTCTATATTTGATCTTTGGAAAGCCTACAACAAATGATTATGTAGTCAAAGATACTGGGAACTGCAGTCCACGTTATATGAGGTGTACTCTAAACCAGGTAAGATATATAATGATTGTGTTGTTATTTAAAAATCTTAAATTTTCTTTTGGCTGGTGCCTATGTTATTCCTTTATTTTCACTAGTTTCTTCACAACCAATTTTTAGATGGTCTGCTATTACTGTGGTTCTATTGCAAATAATAGAAGGTGTTTGTGGTCTTTGTTTATCAGATTCCATGCACTGCAGATCTCCTGTCCACATCTGCTATGCAGTTGGCTTTGTTGGTCCAGCCCTTAGCTCTTCCACATCCGTCTGAGGAGCCCATCCATGTAAAACAAAACAATCTTTCATTTTCTATTTTCTTGGTGCTTTCTTTGGTTTTGGTTTGTCCTTCATAAAAAAGGCTGCCACAAAAAACCACTTTGCTTGTGCGGCTTTACTTTATGTGAAGAAACTAGTATTTTACCCATGCAACGCACAACTTATATTATATGTTATAAACTTATAATTAGTAATCTTTAAAAATCGTACAAATTTATTTTGACCGTTAATAAATGTGTTACATATTATTATAGTTGTAAGATTGTAAACATCATTTATAAATGAAACACAAAATATTGATGACTCTAATTGAACAACTAAAATAAAATTTTAATTCTGAAAATAAAAACTAATATAGGTGTGAAAATATTCTAAAAAACACCTTCTAATTCAATAACCTATTTTAATTTAACAATGTTTGCGTTTGACTTGCACGTTAAAAATGCAAGCATAAGTAATAGCAAGATTGTTATCAATAACAACTCTTCTTTGATTTGTATAGAAATAATAATTCAAGTGAGGCCTCATTCTTTTATTTATTTTTGATTACTTATGAAAAGTTAGTTTCTAGTAATTTATAAATTTAAATGTATTATTTTTCTATAAATTTGTAATATAAAAAAAATATTTGACTGCAAAGTTTAAGTAATGAAAATGTTAACATTATAAATTTTGAAGACTTCTTTGAATACAACATTTTGAGCAGATGTCACTCAGCATCATTGGATATACCATATGACATGTTGCTCTAAAAATTGTGACATATAGCTGACTATGACTGATAACAAAATTCTCCAAAATAGGGCCTAACATGTTTCAATAATTGATCATGAATTTTATTGATTGTCGTCGCATACAAAATTATGAACGAAAATTGTCTTTGTTACTATTTGAACGACAATCATACTTCAAGTATATGACTTTCGAATTTTCTACTTAAGTATGTGATTTCTTTACAACATAACCGTATATCCCATTTTCAAATAAAGTTCGTGATTTGGCATGCTTGAACACTTTAAACCATTTGAGTTTGATGTGCATGCACTATCCAAACTGAAATATGTTTGAGTTTGACCTTGAGTAAGGAGCCCATGGACCCATCCACGTAAAACTAAACAATCTTTCACTTTCTATTTTTTGGTGCCTTTTTTGTCATTTACAAAAAATACTGCTGAGAAGACCACTTTGCTTGTGTTGCTTTACTTTATGTGAAGAAATTAGCTTTGTTGCTTCGAATGATAAGTTCATACAACCCTATCAAGAATTTTCTAGTGTATGTTTTTCGAGGCTAGTCTACCATAGAAGCAATTGATAGGCATTAACTTTACGAAGCATATAAATTTTGGTCTCACATAGCTTTCAAAGGTGCTCAATTGGACTCTTCTTGTAGGTTTGGAAGTCCTAGCTACTGGGATCTAGGAATGAATCCCTTTGGATCCTTCCCCATTCTAGTTGATTTAGCCTTAGCAACATTGATTCTAAGAATGAAAAATACCCATAAAAATACAAAACTTGAATATTTACACTGACATATAGATTAATGCACCCTAGTTTGTTCAAAAGAGCTAGTATCTTGGTTGTTATATTTGATGATTTCCATTGTTTATTGGACTTGAACATTTTCTTTTATCTACCACTACTTATACTTCTCTCTGTAGCTCATTATTTGACAATGTGCAGATGAATGTTTTACATGAATGTGAATAGATGCTTTGGCTAAGTTTTATTGCATTGCATTTTATCTCACCCTCTTTGGTGCTTTTGAGAATAATATTTAGGGATTAGAGATTGTTTAGCTATTTTGGGATACTAGTGGACAACAAAAATTCATTGAATTTCCTCAGATTATGGAAAGCTTTTTGTATGGTTAGATATACATTCATTGTTCCTTTTTCTATCCTACAAATTCCATTGAATGATTGAATATGCTATTAGCTTTACAAAGGTTTTCATATTGTTAAGATACATATGAATATATTTATTTTCATCTTCTAAATTTTATTTTCCATTTCCTTAGAATAGAATTCCTCAACTTGTTTAAATAGGTGCATTGGCTTAATGAATAATATATAATTGAACTCTCCCTTTCATGTTTTGCCTTTTCTCAATAACATGTTATCAAGGGCTTGGGGTTAGAAAATAAGGGTTTGGGAATTTAAGAATTAGGGTTTTCGAAGAACGTTAGCTAAGAAATCGCAGCCCATTTTATCTCCGTCGACAACTTAGTGGCATTGCCCACCCACCAGAAGGTTGCAATGCCACCTGACCACCGACTTGTGAAGTTCAGAGATCGAAGATGGTGCATGTGAAGCACACGCGCCTAAAAAAGTTTGTAGTGCGGCACTGCGCCGAAAATTGCTTCGGTGACCCTACTCATCATGATCTCCTCTATCCATTTGTGTACTTATTTAGATCAATGTCTTATTAGAGTTGGATCTCGTTTTGGTACAAATCGGATATTTTGTTGCTATTTGCTATATATTATCGGAATGTATGAAGGTCGCAAGTAACTCCGGAAACTTGGTTTCCAAAAGTGTTGATTAGGAATGAGAATAGGCCAAGCCTAGGTGTAGATTGAACAAGCCTAAACTTGACCTATTATGTATGATCTTCTTTTCATGAAGGCCCAAGTCAGGCCTTTTTAGTGAAGCATGTTATGCTTTCAGCCTATTTAATATCTCTAATATATATATATATATATATATATATATATATAGGGAGCGGATCCTGTGAGAAAAATCTTAACGTGAGAAAGTGAGAAAGATGCTTGATTGCATTCACGACATTGCTTGATTTTATTCAAGTTGTTGCTTGATTGTTCTTTATTTGTTGCTTGATTAGATATCAACCATTAATTTTTTTAGATCTGATGGACATGATTCATTCTTTTTTCTTACAGGGGGATTTTTTCTCACATGATCCCTCTCTCTATATATATATATAGTAGTGATCATATAATAAAAGACTTTCCCATATTAAATGAGAATGAATCTGGGCTGTTTATTTTTTTAGATCAACGCACCAGTTTTATCCAACTCCTTCCAATTAGTTCGCGCGAGATTTCAATAAAAGGGTAAGATAGTAACCGTCTTCTCTATTTAGATCTAAACACACTCTCTCTCCTAATTTTCTCTTTCCTCCCATTATAATCAAACGATTATATCTTTCTCGATTTAAATCTATTTTTTACGAATCATATATAAAATTAAACGTATTCTTACGACAATTCATATGATATTCATATTGAATATGTTAAATTTAGAAAATTCGCACGAAAATCTTGATTTCATATTCAGCTGGTATATGTTCTTCATTATATTTACGTTTAGGATAAAAAATACATCAATTACGCATAAAAAATATTCCAAAATATTTGCCTTTTTTGCATCGAATGATGCATTATTAACTTGAATAAGATGCATTTTTATTCTAAGTATATGCATTTTTGTATTCATATTGAGTGCATTTTTTGCATTGATTATATGCTGCAGTTTTATGCCTAAAATATTGCATTTTTTACATTGAACGTATGCATATTATGTTTTATGAACTGCACGAAATGAAATTCTAGAATATATATTTTTTACATTTTTGCCCTTTTATGCATTGAGTATGTGCAAAATATGCATCGAAAATTGGAAGGGGCGGGCTTAATCTGTGCCGTCGATTGAGATTTTAAACGGTTGATATCTTTTCTCATTTAGAACGGGAAATCTTATTATCACCTAATCACTACCCTATATATATATATATAGAGAGAGAGAGAGAGAGACGAGATCATGTGAGAAAAAAATCCTTCAATAATAAGAAAAAATGAATCCTATCCGTTAGATCTAAATAAATCAATGGTTGATATACAATCCAAGAAACAACTAAAACACAATCACTATCAACCATTGATTTATCTAGATCTAACAGATAGGATTTATTCTTTCTTTTTACACGGGATTTTTCTCACTTGATCTTATCCCTATATATATATGTGTGTGTGTATACATATATATATTAATATATATATATATATATATATATATATATAATGGATCCCATACTAAAAGTTAGTTTGTGTTAAATAGGAATAAATCTACACCATTTATATAAAATATAAAAAAATCAATGGTTGAGATTAAAACTTTTTTCCAGATTTCATACTTAATTGCTTTATAAATCATGCTTAGTAAGCATGATTTATAAAGCAATTAAACACGAACTATGCTTAATTTTTCAATCTTTGATACTTTAATCTCAACCTTTAATGTTATCAATCCAATTACTGAGATTCATTCCTATTTTATACAAACTTTAATTTTATCACTTGATGACAACTCTCTCTCTCTATATATATATTTATTTATTTTTAACTTATAAATCTATAGTATAATTTCAATATCAAATATATTTAATCATTTTTGGAAAATATTATTTAGTAAAAAATAATTTACCAATATATTTTTATTTTTAGATTTTAAATTATTGTTTACTTTTAAATAAAAAAATATTGAATAAATTATATAACATATTATTATTATTATTATTCAAACGGGCTAGCTTGGTTTAATAGACTTATTTTAGAGGTTAGGCCTAAGCTTATATTTAATTAGATAGGATTCCAAAATTGAACAAGTATGGCCTTTTTATTAAATAGGCCTCGCCTAACCCCGCCCATCATGCCAAAAGTTTCTGTCGGAGAGCCCGACCTATTTCACCCCTGTTGTTGATGAGTATGCCCAATTGCTTGAGCTTCATGAGATATGTAAGTCTTGTTCTGTTTCAACTATTGTCAAGTCAAGTAATTCTAATACTTGTCTTCTTTCCTCGTCTTCTAAATAGATTATTGATTCTGGTGTCATAGATCATATGATCGGTAATCCAAGAGTATTATTTAGATTTTGAATAGATAAGTGCACCTCACCTTCTCCTTCCCCTCATTGTTCCAAATCTCACGTTAATGGATATGGAACTGTCAACTTATATCCTCTTTACCTTTGTCATTTGTCCTAAATTTACCTCAATTATCCTTTAATTCGACTTTTGTTGGAGTTGTCTCAATATCTAGCTCGAAAAGGAGTTCGCTAGTGGGTCTATGAGACTGCAGGTAGACAGAAGGAGTTCGACGGAAGTGGGTAGAGTCGTATAAGTTGAGGAATTCGATGAGCAGTTCGAGTTGGCTGGATATGGAAAAGATATGGTGCATATCTTGTTTCCTTGTTGAACAAGATTTATCCTAATCAGTACTAGATTTGGATATGAATAAATCTATTTTAGATAGTTTTAGATTTAGATATATCTTACCATATCTAGGTTTTATATTCCTTATGTATCTAGGAATATCTCCCTATATATACCCTTGCTCCCCACTAATTGTAATTAGTCCATTATTATTACATACTTTGTATTTTCTTCACCATAATAATATCATGACCGAGGAGGCTTGAAGAGTGGACGTAGAGCATAGCTCGAACCACTATAATTCTTTGTGTCGTTTATATTTCTGTTTGTTATTTGTGTCTGCAATCGCTTCAATTCACAACAACTTTCATAAGTAAACTTACATGTGATCTTTATTGTTGACTAAGTTTCAAAAAGTGTGAGGTGACAGGAGGCGACAAGGTCCCAAAAGTCAAGGCAAGAGGCGGAGGCAAACCATTTTTTTAAATTATGTATACATAATGTTATCACTTCAGTATGCAATATCAAAATTATAAATGTTAAATAAAGGTAATATATTTCATGAAAATTGATAGGAAAATATCAAAGTATAAAACAATATTGTTCAAAATAAATATTACATCAAAATTAAGCAAATAAAAGCATAGTTCTTTAGACCTTAGATACTAAAAGTGCTCCTCATCTTATGCATCATCCATAGGGTCGTATCAACATCATTTCCTCTTCATCAACAAATAGATTCCAATAACTTTTTCTTCATGAGCTGGATTCACATAATAATTTTGTTTAGAACTAGAGCACACCTTTTCTTTCGTCATTTTTTGATGCACTAGCCTCATCATTCCAAAATTTTGAAGATTTTGTACTTATGTAAAGGAACTCTTATGCCCTTGAAGCTCTAGCCGTTGCACCTCAAGTTGATGTATCATTATCAAATACAAAATTGTCATTTGCTCCATCCCCTACCATTCTACCCATTAACCACTCATTATTATCATCAATCTCACTTAAGAGAATATGATCAATTGTGTCCTTATGTTGAATATGCCAAGCTAGTGCACGAGTCTTTCACAACGATTGTGTCATTCAACCGATTTTGAGACAATCTACTTTCTTAGTATGCAACTGTTAAAAAATTATAATAAGATCATCATAAAGAATCTAGAGATATTATACTAAATATCTAGTTCCCGATTGTTAAAGTGCTTTGGTTGTCATCAATTGATCATGGGTTCGAGGACTTGTAAGGACATCCCTCTCCATTTATTTTTTGTATGAAATTTAAAAATAAAAAGGTACGAAATAATATTTTCTAATTGAACAACTTACATGTTGAAAGACAATTTCTCTCACAACTTTTAGCACCGTATGTAAGGCTAAGGACTCGTATGACAAATTTCTTCAATTGAAGAGTGGAAGATCCATATGTTATCGACCACTCATCTAATAAATACTTCCTCCGTCCGGATTAATAGTCTCATTTGCTTTTGGCACAATAACCAAGGCATGTGAGTGTAGAATGAGTTGAGTGAAGTTAATATTTTATTGTTGAGTGTGAAAAAGTTGTCATTTTTAGAAACGGGACTATAGAAGTGGGATACACGAAAATAGGAAACGAGACTATTAAAATGGGACGGAGGGAGTAAATATTTACCAAAAAAAATATATTAACGAATTAAGTATTAGTAATATGTATATTTACAAGAAAAAAAAAAGTTGTTTCCTGATGACTTTTTGCTTGACTTTTGTCTTATTGCCATAGTGACCAAATAAACCGGTAGCATTTTGATGAGCACTCGATTCTTTTCCAATCTTATCATGAGTCCTTATATCCGTAACCAATATAAACATTCTACTATTTACCATAATCTCCAAAGTTTTGATTATCATAAGAGATTTATGGGTTTAAGTAATATCTAGCAACATGCAACGGTCTATACAATTGACTTCCCTATCTTTTATCAAGCGTGTCAATGCATGATTGTAATTTCTTCTTGTTATAAAACTTTAGTAATGACTTGTTTAGCTCTATCCATAGCCTCATAAATGCACCCTATAGTTGGTTTTTTCTCCCCATCCACCATCCTTAGCACTTCTGCGAATAGATTTGTCAACTAAGTGCATAAAAACTATTTATCCAAAAATTTTCTTATAAAAGATCGGTTGAAACCTTTTTGCCAGCCAGTTCCTTTTACAACTTGCTTGAATCCTACTCGTGAAAGGTTATCATCTTTTGCATTCGTGTGCTCGTGTATTTGAGAAAGAGTGATGAAAGAGGTTGCAAATATGATGATTGTGAGCTGTGCAAATTCTATGAAAATTAGTATGGCAAATTAAGTGAATTAATTATAAGTTATCATCTAACAGTGGATTAGAGTAGCAAATTAAGCAATTTGAAATGGTTCAGTGAAAATTTGGGTTGAGGGACAGGACAGCAATAAGATTTACCTGTGGTCTCAACACTGTGTCACTTATGTGAAGTCTTCACGTCATTTTTTATTAACTAAATTAGAGTTCCATGACCTGGAACATAATATATCATAAAAATTTTGGATCATCTTGGGCCAGTGGCTGAGTGATTGGAATATTGTTGCATTTGTAAAATGTATTTTATTTCCTGGACCCTTACTTTCTATTATGATATGTTCATATTTACCATATTTTATTGTCTTGAAATGCCAACTTCTGTTCTTTTGTGCCTCACGCCAACTAGTTTTCAGAGCCTGACCTCCATTTAGGGTAATATCATTGGGCATCCACTCTCTCACTGATTCAATTAAGTTGCCATGCTTGCTAGGTTGTTGATTTTGGGGAAAATGGTCCAGTTAGATGTTCACGTTGCAAAGGTTACATCAATCCTTTCATGAAGTTCATCAACCAAGGGAGATCCTTCATTTGTAACTTTTGTGGTAAGAAACATTTGTGGAATGTCTGTTTGATAATGAGTATTGTGGAATGTACTTAAAAAGGAGTTTTCCTTTGCGATCAACAATCATTGTTAATGCATTGTTTAGATACACTTAATAGTAAATATTGAAGAATGAGTCTAGCTTGTCAGTCTGCAGTAAATGTGATATCTACACATGAACTATGTTGTTCAGATCTCCACTATAGAGGTACTTGTAAGTAGTAACTGATAACTGACTCATTTATTGACACTGCATCAAATAATCTTTTACAATTTTCAACTTTTGTTTTATATAATATCTGAACTTTCATAATTGAATCTTCACTGCTCTAATTTTCCTCTTTTGGCAGGATTCACAGATGAGACTCCACATGACTATCACTGCAACTTGGGTCCAGATGGTCGGCGCAGAGATGCCGATGAACGGCCTGAACTTTGCAGGGGAACTGTTGAATTCATTGCTTCAAAGGAATACATGGTTAGCAAAATATTTGAGATCGATCTGACAAAACCTTTTAGTTAACTATACACTGCACCATAGAAGCAAAGGAGTCGCCCTTCACAGTAATTGTTTTAGAGAAAATAGCATAACTTTCATTTGTGTTTGATTGTGCTACACTTGGTGCCGGGGACAATTTTAATCTTGATAAGCTCCATGTCAATTCCAATGCAGCAGCAATTAGGACTGGTTTGTAGATCTGTTCGGGTTAGTACTTGTTGATCAATTAGAAGGTCCTTTTGGTAGAAGGCGTTTTGAAGAATTTTTCCATTCTAATAGCTTGCTACTTTATAGAACTATCTCTTTGTTGACTCTAGGTCTAGGAATATCTACCTGAAGCTCCTTTAGAGTTTTTGACACATCCTCTGAAGTTCTCCTGAAACATTAATTTTTGTCTTGGAAGCTACCATATTTTCATGATAAGGTGTGCTATAGGAAATACATTGTAGATTTCTTTACCACAGAACAAATATAAATAATAAGCACATATGGATTAGAATGGTAGATTAGCATTGTACCATCTCCTTTCAGTTGCAACTTCAAATTAGTTGTAGACTACTATGTTTCAAAACCTCAAATATTCTTCTGTTTGATTCAGTGACCATGCGAGGACTGGGATTGCTTGCTCCCATTTTCATATTTATCCGAATATATACTTTTTCACTTTGGCTCTCTATATTATCTTTGTTAAGGTCTTACAGACCATACTATTTTAGATGTTTGATTAGTCATTCAAATGTTCTTTTTCATTTTCATTTGTTCCACACATTCAGTTGCGAGATCCAATGCCTGTGGTTTTCTTCTTCCTTGTGGATGTATCAATGCAAGCAATACAAACTGGTGCAACAGCAGCAGCTTGCAGTTCAATTAGCCAAGTTATACCCGATCTTCCTGTAAGTTCATGCTAAGATTTTTAATGCACTACCTGTAGATTCTTGAGCATTCTCTCTCAAGCAGCTGACATTTTTGAATCTAGTTCCTGTATTATTTCTTTCTAACTTGACAAGAGTTTTGTGTTAATCTGAAATTCTTGGAACTAGTAGTTACAATTCCTTAAGATAATAGTATTGTAGCAAATCTCCTATGTGTTGGCTTAGGCTGGGCAGAGCTTAGTGGGGCCTAAATGGCCTTGTTAGATTCCAGATAGGTGGCCCATTTTTTAACCACTAGAAATATCATGATCCTTTCCTCTGTTGTTTTGGACTAAATTCTGGAATCTTAAAATTCGTTTAATTATTATCTGGATTATTGTGATTGTTATTTCTTGTCATGAAAGACAAATGAGAGTTTTGGGACATGATTGAGTATTTGTTGCAATTATGATGAAAATGTATTGGGAAACATTATGCTTCAAGATGTGAAAATAACTTTGTTATAGCTTAGAACATTCAAAATGATAAACATATTAGAGAGGAACCAGGGTCAACCTTGTTTGGTGCCTAGATGTCATATAGCCTCCTGGTGGTCTACATGGACTACAGGTATAAGAATTCTACAGCATTAACAAGAAAAGCCTTTGGCTTGGTACTATGTTTTTAGCCCTGCAACCTTTTTCCAAGTGCCCCTTCTAAAATTTGGTGCATGGACATGAATGTGTGTGATACTTATAGACTTGCAAGAGCTACCAATCCATTAAGCAGTTTCTTAGCAATCTTACCCATTATATAATATATCGTCAAGATAGAATCGTGTTCTCTTCTGAAAGGAGGAAATGAATTGGACTTTTAGGATGTTGTCTTCTCAAATAAAGAGGATGATGTGCATGTTTTGGCATTGATCAACCTTCTTTCTTGCAGGATTGTTCTCGAACCATGGTGGGTATTGCTACATTTGACTCCAGTATCCACTTTTACAACCTAAAGCGTGCACTACCGCAGGTTGGTTAAGAGCTACTAGCCTTGGGTTATCACTTGAATATACTATCTTTTTGGTAAAGACGTTATGTGCTCTTTTACCTAGGCTGTTTGCCTTATGACTAATTATCATAGTTATATTGTGCTAGAGACATTTTTATCCTATGTTTTACAATCAATTACGGTTATTACATTAATCCCCTTATCCAGTGAGCATGATAATGTGGTTTATCTTGAATTAACAGCTGCTGTTGAATATTCTTAAAGTTATATTCATATGTTGCGTGCAGCCACTGATGCTTATAATTCCTGATGTACATGATGTATATACTCCGCTTGAAAGTGATGTTATTGTTCAACTTGCTGAGGTTAGATTCTTTTCAATTGTGCGGATTACATCTGATCATAATTATTTTCAGCTTTGAGCTCCTTTTATTATCTCTTACCTTTCCAATATTTGTTTTGTTCTTCAATCCAATTTGAGTGTTGAGGAAGGTAAAGTGTTCAGCACAGTTAGTTCTCAAATCCTCAGTAAAATTTGATAATTGCAGTGCCGTCAGCAATTGGAGATATTGCTGGAAAGCATACCTACAATGTTTCAGAATAATAGAACTGCTGATTCAGCATTTGGGGCTGCAGCAAAGGTATGAGAAACTATGTATTTTGTTCTCAAATCTATTTTTGCCGGCAATTTGTTTCTTCCCCCGCCCTGCCCCTCTTATCATCATATTTGGTGTTTTCCTTTTTGTTGGGGGAGTATGGGTGCATCTTGTTCAAATAATTTGTATCTTAGAGTATTTGATTTATTTGACAACAGTATATTCACAATATCTGGTAATACAAGCAGGTTGAGATGAATTCTAAGACTTTTGGCTGGGCACATGTCTTCTGGGAGTCCATTTCTTTAACTCATTACTTTTCAATATCTTCTTCTTTGGAGCATATGATTTCTAGTACAACAGAGTACTTACAAAATCTGGTCAGACAAGGTGGTTGAGGATGGATTTCATGACCTTGCACATTTCTTGTTGGAG
The DNA here is from genome assembly GCA_026898455.1 of Plectranthus barbatus. Taxonomy (NCBI): domain Eukaryota; kingdom Viridiplantae; phylum Streptophyta; class Magnoliopsida; order Lamiales; family Lamiaceae; genus Plectranthus; species Plectranthus barbatus. The sequence goes on from JAPKLW010000223.1 coordinate 331,227, forward strand.
TCCATTTATTTAACTCAGACTGCTGCAAATGATTTGTATTTAGAAGTGGCCACAGTACCTAATCACCGAACATTGTTCTTTTGTCCAATCATAGGCTGCTTCCCTGGCAATGAAAAATACTGGTGGCAAACTTCTTGTTTTTCAATCAAGTAAGCTGAATATGATATGAATGCTCATAGTCATGAAAGGAAACATATACTTTTTTAAGTTGAAGATTATCCTGTTGGATAGTCTCTTCTAAATATTTGTATAATTCATCTTACTGGTATCTAACTTTTGTTTGTTACATCATTTTTATTTTTATTTTACTTCAGTTAATGTAGTTCTTCACTATGCTGCAGATTTGCCCTCAACTGGTATTGGTTCCCTTTCCGCGAGGGAAGCTGAAGGGAGAAGTAATATATCAGCTGGAGAAAAGGTAATTCCATATAAAATGTTTCCTTAGCCCTCTTGTCCGTATCTCTCAAGACTTTTGTATGAATATATAACATCTGAACTTGCAGCATGCACCAAAACATTTATCACCAAAAGTTCTTGTTAAGCTGTGCTGATGCATTGCAAATTATTTGAATGGTACAACCTCATACTAGTTGCCTTATGACTTGCATTCCTCCAATACCAGGAGCCTCACAAGTTGCTGCAGCCAATGGACAAAGCATTCAAAAACATGGCCCTGGAATTTGCAGAATGCCAGGTGAGGTTTAATTATATGTCCACTTCAATATAATGTTTTCACAATCTTATCATGTAATATTTATCCTCATTTCAGATATGTGTTGACTTGTTCATCACAACTCAAACATATGTAGATATTGCTTCTCTCTCTGTTGTTCCAAGAACTACCGGAGGCCAGGTATCATTTTTATATAATTTATGGTCATTGACCCCCATAAACTTGTAGTTTCTTCCAATCATTTTATTTGTTGCACTCAACTCTGAGATGCAATACTGTATATGTCACTAATTCATTGTTCGTAAAGCTTGCTGCAAATATTAACGGTATTTTTGTTCTCCAGGTGTATTACTATTATCCTTTCTCGGTTCTTTCTGACTCTGTTAAGCTTTTTAATGATCTTCGGTGGAACGTAATGAGGCCTCAAGGACTTGAAGCAGTGATGCGTGTTAGATGCAGCCAGGTTCGTTTCTAGTAGGTTGGATTTGTAGGCTTGTTATTTTAACATGATGAAATTTCTTTAAGAATTGCATATTTGTATTTTCTGAGTAGGGCATTCAAGTTCAGGAATATTCTGGAAATTTCTGTAAGCGCATCCCAACTGATGTGGATTTGCCTGCTGTATGTTTCTCTCGACCCCTCGGTACACATACATAATGTTCATACATAATATCCATCTCTTTTCTTTTAAACTTTAAAGTACTAAACCTGAAGTAGGAAGATCAAACTATTAGAAAAGTAATTATTGATCTCTGAGCTGCTTTTGATTAATGAATGTCCTGGCTATATACTCAAATTTAAAAAACATTGTCATCAACATCACTTTCCATCTCATTTTGTTCAAATAATCATTGTAGTTTATTAGTTGAAATACATATGTTTATCTAGTTGCAACTCTTATTAATTTATTCCATCTCATTGCAAGAGATTGTGAGAATGATAAAAGAGTTATGTCATGTATATTTTATTGTTGTGTGATTATCTCTCGGAATAAGAACAAACTTACAAAACCAGTTAATCAGTTTTTGATAAACCAATATCATTGATGTCCTCTTTCTATCAAAAAAAATTAGTTTTTTTCTATCTACAGAGAGGAAACCTCTGTTGATCTTGATTATCTTTCCAATTTTATGCACGGCACTGTCCCACACTCTCCTCAATGAATCTTGAATTTCTTTTTCCAGATTGACTGTGACAAGACAATAATGGTGTCCGTAAAACAAGATGATAAATTGCAGGAAGAATCAGAGTGTGCTTTTCAGGTGGAACTGTAATTCAATATTTCAATACCCTCAACGTGGTGGATTCATATTTTTGACTGATTTGGAATTATGTTTCTTTATGGACCCTAGAAAGAAAGATTAATGTAGTGATGTCCCTCTCTTTCCTCGGTTAAAGAAGTCTGCTCATCTAATGACTATCTTTATGATTTTTAGTGTGCTCTTCTTTACACCACTGTACATGGGCAAAGAAGAATTCGAATTTCAACTTTGTCTCTGCCATGCACCAACATGCTGACTAATCTTTTCCGAGCTGCCGACTTGGATACCCAATTTTCTTGTATATTAAAACATGGTAATTTAATTTTGCCTAGTGTCTCTTGCGTGCTTGTTTGTCTCTAGAAATTTCCTTCCATCCTCATGTTTGCTGCATTGAACTGCCATGCAGTTTTAGAATCTTTTATTCACAGAGATATTATCTACTAAGTACTACCAAAGCATTTTCAGAGTCTTTTGTTCACATCAATAATATCTTCTACCAATATAGTATGCTGACTTTGCTTCTTATTCTTCTTTCATGACAGCGGCCAATGAAACGCCTTCAGCTCCTCTAGCTCAAGTTAGAAATCAAGTAACAAATGTCTGTACCAATATTTTGTATTCCTACCGCAAGTTTTGTGCTACTACACCAGCTTCTGTGCAACTTATTATGCCTGAAACACTTAAATTGCTGCCTCTTTTTACACTCGGTATGATTCCTGTCACTAGGATCAAACAAACATGATTAGTTTTTACTTCTGTAGTTGTCTACTCTCATTTTACAAGTGGAAGATGCTTATCAGAAGAAATTCTGCCAACTGAGGAACAGATTTCATAGGAATAAAATATGAAATAAGAATTCTATTGATTGCTCTCCGATAGATGGCCTTATAAAAATGTCGATGGAATTACTATATTTGTTGATGCTATGCTTAAATTTGAGCAAACTTATGTGTTATTGGAGGCCTCTTTTCTGGTTTACTCACTTATTCATTTGTGCGACAATTTGATTTATGGTAGTAGTATTTTACCTTTTGCAGCTCTACTCAAAAGCAATGGATTGCTCTCAGATGGAACGATTGATGATAGATCATTTTGGCTGTGTTATGTATCATCTTTACCGACTCCTTTGGTAATTCCATTGGTTTACCCTAGAATGATAGTCATTCATGACCTTGTTGAAAAGGTTAGTAATTTTCCTATGTGTGGTATCATTAGTTTTTGAACATATGCGTGTCTCAGTTCTGAATTCTGGAATATCAGGAGTTAGAGGAGTCCACTATTCCTGATATGATTCCACTTTCTAGCAATTACGTATCGGACGAGGGAATATACCTTCTTGAGAATGGGGTAGACTGCTTAATATATGTTGGTCACTCTGTTCAGCAAAATGTTCTGAAACAGTTTTTCGATGTATCATCAGTTGAAGAAATCTCAAGCCAGGTATTTTTATTTTTTTTTCACATATTTGAAGGTTAACTACTTTTATATTTTGAGAGTGTTAGACTGTTGAGTGTCCCACATCGACCATGGACCTTGGAGCATACCACTATATAATAGTGGAGGTCCCCTCTCCTTACAAGCCGGTTTTGTAGGGAGAAGTGGAGATCTTTACATGGTATCAGAGCCAGGTTCGGTTCGATGTGGGACCCGATTTGTCCTATGATAGGACTTGATGTATCCCGATAATGGGACTTGATATATCCCGATGATGGGATCCCCGTAAAAGCTACACGCTGTGCGTGAAGGGGGTGTGTTGAATGTCCCACATCGGCCATGAACCTTGGAGTATACCATTATATAATAGTGGAGGTCCCCTCTCCTTACAAGCCGGTTTTGTAGGGAGAAGTGGGGATCTTTACATGGTATCAAAGCCAGGTTCGGTTCGATGTGGGATCCAATTTGTCCTATGATGGGACCGATTTATCCCGATGATAGGACTTGTGATTTATCCCGATAATGGGATCCCCGTGAAGCTCCACGCTGTGCGTGAGGGGGGTGTGTTGAGTGTCCCACATCGACCATGGACCTTGGAGCATACCACTATATAATAGTGGAGGTCCCCTCTCCTTACAAGCCGGTTTTTTAGGGAAAAGTGGGGATCTTTACATAGACATATAAGTCAGGAGTCCTAACTTATGCAAAAACCATGGGTAAGGGTTAAGAATTAACCCCCACTTATATGCCCATCCATACTTTCATATGAATCCATGTGGGACATCATAACAATCAATCCCATTTTCAAACCGGGCCTCTACTGCTAACACACTCCCGCTAGCAACTGATGCAGTATATTTTATCAAGTAAAAATTATCGAACACGAAGACTCAACTCGCCCGTTGTTTTGAGTAAAAGGGATTGATTTATAAACTTAAATATCTAGACGCGATAAAATGACTTTGAATGATCAATTATAAACTACCTAAATTTTTAAAGATTAATGCAAGTAACTAAATAAAATACCAAATGACTATGTAAGATTACCAAAAAGAAAACAATTGAGGAACATAAGATGAATTGGGTAGATTAGGAATACGTTTGGACTTGTCAACACTACGAACCAATTTTCGTTAAATAGTTTGAATCAATTCACTTACTCTAGTTTTTACCCTTAGTACCGGTGCAATAACGGTAGATTAATCTCAATCTCAACCTAAGTCTAGGTTTATTGACTTCAACTAACTCCCAATAGCTCAAGAATTAAAGATCTAGATATCAAATCACCTATCTTCTAAGTGAAACGACACCCAATTATAATTACAATCCCCTCTAATAAAGAAGCCTATCAAGCTAATTCATTGAGGCATAGATCCAAACACATGGTGATCAATCATGCAAGGAACACAAATTCTAAACCACAATAATAAACAAACCATCGGAAATTCAATATTCAAATCCAAACAATATTCCAAATCGTCCCCAATCACATCCTACTCCTCAACAATGAGTTTAGCTACTCATGAACATAATGAAAAACATCAATATCTCAAAAGGTAACATAGAGGAAATAAAGAACAAGAAATCTTAGGCTTAGGCTTTGGGGATGAATCTTCAATTCTAGCTTCGATTCCCTTCTTCAATCTTCAATTCCAAGCCCTTGAACTCCGTTTTCTGATCCTCCTTCGTGCCTTTTCTCTCTAGGGTAAAAATAATGTCGAACCCTATTTTGTGACCTTCCTCAGCCTTTTATAGTCGAAAAATCTGCAGCCTTAGAGATTCGGTCCCGAGCGGGACCCCCTTTGAAAACCTTCATCCCGAGCGGAACGCAAAGTGAGTTGTGACCAAAAATCCCGTCTGGTCCCGAGCGGGACGGAATGGTTCCGAGCGAGACAGGCTTTGACTCCACAAAATCACGCCAAATTTTCGAGTTCCGAGTGGAACGGATGCCTCCCGAGCCTCTGTCCCGAACGGGACAGGCTTCAAATTTTGCCATTTCACGCTTGAGTCTTTGTCCCGAACGGGACAGGTCTGTCCCGAACGGAATGGTTCAGATCCTTAGCCAAATTTTGCTCCAAAAACTCGGCTTTCTTGCTCGTTTTATGCCCTGCACACTCCTCTCGAACACCAAGTGAAGGTAAATCAACAAAAAGAAAAGATATGTGTGTGATTTGTGCACCTAATCCACATCAAATCATTCAATTAAATACCCTAAAAATATCACAAATTACACACATATCAGCAACCCATACCAAGGCCCACATCCATTTGGCAACCATCTCACCTTGCACCCACATCCGTGTAGCAACCTCCGTCCCACTTATGATGTGGCCCTTGTATGCATAAGTCCGAGAGGCAGGTCAGATCAAATTAAAAAGACTTATCCCAAAACCATGGTTAAGGATTAAGGTTAACCCCCCACTTATATGCCCATCCATACTCTCTTTCATATGAATCCATTGTGGAATATCATAACAAATATCTACATTATACTTTTAAAATCCTAATTTATTTCACATACTGATTTGGAAACATGCACATTGGATATTTGCTTTACTTGTAGTCTGTGTTTTCAGTACCCACCAATGTAGAAAGGCTTATGATGTATGTATGTATGTATGACTTATTCAATGTATTTACTTTTGTGCTTCATTCTTAAACAAGCAGCCATTCTCAATGTTGTATTTATAATTTTGATTCTTGGTTGCTTCCAATGTTCTCTAGCAAATTTTCCCTGTGTCGTTCTCTTGGTAAAACTTCATAAGGTTTATTGTTGGCGTATGTGCATTTGGATTTTTTTGGAAAAGGGCTATGAATATACTATTTTTCCTATTTCAGTTTACTTTGCAGCAATATGACAATCCATTGTCGAAGAAGCTGAATGTTATCCTAAATGAAATTAGGCGTCAAAGATGTTCCTACCTCCGGTATAAACAAGTTTTTCCTTCCCGCGGGAAGTAATATGGTATTTCATTTTCACAGGCTTTTTCACTCTTTTTATTTTTCCTCTTTGATTTGCAGTTTGAGATTTTGCAAGAAAGGAGATTCATCAGGTTAGTGAACTAGAACTTATCCACTTATCCACCAGAAATGCTCAACTTTCTCTGTTAAAAAACCTCGCTTCTACATTTTCTCTCTGTCTCCCTATTAGCTATTACATTTACAGGAAAATCTTCCACGTGTTTATATGAATGCTAGTGTGGGATAATTGGTAGTGGCAATTTAATCATGTGTTAAGTCAATCTGTCTTAGTTCAGCCGCTGACGATAGTACAGATTTTGCTGGAAAATTTCTTGTTATTACTACCATTTTTTTTTATAGTTGATCTCTTTATCCACCGCTAGGAATTCTCATTCTCATGGGTCAGATCCGGGAAGACATTTCATGTGTCAATGTGATTACTTCATATATTCTAGCCCTACAAATCCCATCTTCTGCCACTTCTTCATTTTGTAGTGGGACTGATGCTCCAACAATAGTAGTTTCAGACTAAGATCAGTTTTTTTGGAGTAGTTGGCGTGGTTATCAGTTTAATGTACGTGTATTTGATGTTTAGAAGATTAATGCGTTTTCCTTATTTGCTTGCAGGGACAATGTTTTCATCGCATTTGGTGGAAGATGATATGCCAAGCGGGATGGCATACCCTGACTACATTGTACATATTCATAAGCAGATTCAAAGTAAAATGAGTTGAATCATCTACTTACAAGTTTTGATACCAACCCTATATGATCTTAAAAAAAAAAAAAAAAAAAAAAAAACTCTATGATCTTTCACTACCCAATTCCTTTTTGCTGTTGTCTGTTGCCATTTTTTCCCCAATATCTATGTGAATGGAAGTATAAAATTACAAGATATTCATTTTAGCACTTTTTTGCATCATCTATTTTTGCAGTCTAGCTTGAAATGTAGAAGCACCTTTATTAATATTGTTTCTTCTCCGTATTGTAGCTACAATTCTCTCTCTCTCTATACATATAAATATATAAAAAGAGAGAAGAGATCATGTAAATAAAAATTCTCTCTTTATATATAAATATAAAAAAGAGAGAAGAGATCATGTAAATAAAAATTCTTATGTGAGAAAAAAAAATGAATCATATCTCTATTAGATTTAAAAAAACTAATGATTGATAATTAAATAATCAATAATTAAAACACAATCAAACAACGAAATAATCTAGTAACAACCAAGCAACATTGCAATCACACAATAACTTAAATACAATCAAACAATTTCATGAATACAATCAAACATCTTTCTCAGTTTCTCACGTTAAGATAAAGTTGAATTATAATGTAATACTACTTTGAATCATTCTACATGAAAGATTTCTGTAATTCAGAAGAAAAAATATTCACATGATGTCAGGATTCATAACTATAAATTTTACATTTTGATCCTCTAATTATATCACTATCAAAGACTAAGAAAAATACGAACCCTCAAACATGCTCATGACTGCTTTCTCAACATCTTCCTCAGAATAATCGATGCAATTCCCCGACTGCTTCAAACTCTCGACAATCCTTCTATGCCGATGTCGAAATGCAGTGTAAACCGGTATAAGCATCTGCAAAATCGAAAACCTAAGCTCTTCTCGAAGCTGAACGTCTGCTACAAACCAGCAGCCTTGCATCGCTACCACATCCTTAAACTTGGCATTGAAGGCCTTGAACTTCTGCCTCCAAAAAAGCATCGAAACTGAGCCGGAAAACAAGCCCCCCAGCTTGTCCACACCGTCGTTTCGCAAGCAGTCCAGCACCCTCTTCCACGACGCCCTCAGATAAAAACTTGCAGCCAGATTGTAATCCACTGTTAATCTGTTCACAACTTCTTCCCCAATCATCTCCCTCAGCTCCATTGATCCTTTGATCTTGTGAACGATGTAGTGAACATTGTTCATCATGAAGAAATGAGCCAATGCTGCATCTTTGTAGTGCTTTGACTTGGCCTTCAGATTTAGCGTCAAGATCTTGATGATCCAATGCAAGTGCAGCACCAACGGTGGATCCGGCGACTCCGTCTCTGCTGAATGCGTGGAGGGATTGCTCACAATCAGCTCCATCAAGCTCTGTTTGTAATCGACCATTGAATCGATGTAGTTCATGACGGCCTCAGTCAACGGATGGATCGACCCTCCCGATATCAGAACCTTCGTCGGCTCTCCGATCACCGCCGTCTCGAACTCCGCTAGAATCGTCCTAGCAGCATCAGACAAGCCGAAGAGTATATCCACAACCTTTTTCGTCACCGTTTCACCCATATTTGATCGGAAAACTGTCTTCACTTCAACCAGCAAACTCGACATCACAATGTAAAGATCTAATATCTTGAATAATTTCTCCGGCGATTTTCGACCATTACTAATTGCCTCCGCGAAATTGAACAGCAAAACAGCATGATCGTTGACAGTTTCCGCAAAACAAGCATCCTCAACATCGGGATTTCCCAAACCCTTGAATATTATCTCCGACAGCTTCCTTTCTTCCGCAAACAGCACGCAAACGCAGATTTCCACGTTCCGAATCCATCGCCCGATCTTCTTCTTTTGGATGCACCATTCAAGCCTCTGTACACTCTTCGAGCTCAAGTCCTCAATTTCCAAAATCTTGAAGCTCTCCTCCATGCTACCCTTCCGTACGCTCGCATATACCTGAATACACTCTCTCGTGTAGCCGGCGACGATCATGCGTTCAGCCTTTTGCCGGAGATCGCGAATTGCTTCATTGGGGATGAAATTGACCGTTGATTTTCCACGGATCCCTTCCATCGAGTACGAGCTGAAGTCCGACGTGCTGGATTGGCCTGCGAGAAACCCGCTTCGAGCAGTAGAGGTGAAAGAGACGAGAGCTGATCGGAACTCGTCCCTGAGCGGCGCCATGGCTGCCGGCGGAGCGAGTGAAATGGAGTCTTTGAGTTCGTCGACGGCGCCTCGCCGGCCAAAACTCATTCCGACGATTAAAGTTTCCGGTGGATTGGGATTCCAGCGAGGGAATGGCGAAGCGTCACTCGCTATTGGAGAAAATGCATGATTCACACGATTTAAAATACTAATAACAAAATAATAATAATACTCATAAATAGAATCTCTGTGGACTTTCTTGTCCAGTCTCCCTGCAAAATCAACTTAAAAAATAAATTATATTTATTATTATCATCATAAGTTGGTCTTTAACGAACTAATATAATATAAATTATTTAACCTACACAAATATCAAATCCTATTAATAGTTTGTTCTCTTTTTAGTTGGTTTTTTTTTTTTTAATATTCAGATTCTTTTAATAGTAATATATTTATTTAAATTAACACACTCATGTTCCTAATAAATTTGAATTCATAACCTTTTTATCAAATACAATATATTTCACCACTACACCCAAACACGAAGACAAATATCTTCTTTTATTCATATAAATGTTTATAGTGTAAATTTATTCAAATAACTTCAATTATTGTAACTAAACTTGATTAGAGTGTTTTATCCAGCTTAAATGATGAATTTCATCTAATTACACATATTAAAGGGAACACGTACATAGTTAAAGATCGGATCAAATTCTTTGTCCACAATAGTGTTCCACTATTTTGAATATTAACTTTAATGAATGTTTTATGGAAAAAAACCAAGTACAATATGAAACACTCTGATTGATTTTTAAGAATAAAAATCAAAATTTTATAAGATCATTAATTATAGTTATGAATTAATTAGTTTTAATTATCAAATTTTAGTTAAAATTGAATTACTAAAAGAATTATAAACTTTAATTAGATGGGATAATCGATCTTACAGTTAAATTTATAAAATTAATTCAAATTATGATAAATTAAAATTATAAAAAACATTAATAATTTTAATAATGAAATAGGGTGTGAAACACGAAAAATAGGAGGATCTCAAGTGGTTAAAGAAATGGTTTAAACTAATAAATTCTAATTAAAAAAGAATATTGTGATTTTAGGAAAGACCAATGGAATTCAAAAGTAGTTAATTAGGTAGTTATGTTGCGTTGGACTATCGTGAGCAGAGTAGAGACCAAGTCTACGTGAAAAAAATATTTCTTGAAAAATCTAACTTAGACCCAAGTATATAAGCTAGTACTTTTGTCTTTTCTTAAGAAAAAATATAGCTAAATTTTAAATAATATTTAAATCATATAATACTCAGCTTGTTTACTACTCCCTCCGTCCCAGATTAATAGTCTCATTTGCTTTTGGCACAATAACCAAGGCATGTGAGTGTAGAATGAGTTGAGTGAAATTAATATTTTATTGTTGAGTGTGAAAAAGTTACCCTTTTTAGAAACGAGACTATTAAAGTGGGACGCACGAAAATGGAAAATGAGACAATTAAAGTGGGACGGAGGGAATATATCTTTTTTACTACTTTATTTTCTAGCTATATCGGTAAGTTGGGAAAATAACTACTAGAACATGAATTCTCTAAAGCTATCAAATGATTAATCCTCTTCAAATAAAATCGCAAACTGAAATTATGTAGGATAATTCTTGCAGAGGAAATGACTTAGAATAGCCATTTTAGCTATATCTTGTTTAGGAAATAGCCAGACTCATATATTGATTCAGAAAATAGCTAAATAATATTAAATAAAAAATCTAAATTGTGTAGTCACAACAATAGTTTCTTCTTGATTTCAACATGAGTTGATAAGTTTAACATATTTAATTGGTATCATTCTTGATCAAATAAATTTAAAAATAGTAAAACTTATAGTACATTTTTTTATTTTACAAATTTTTATCGTAAATTGTTTGTCTCTCTCGCATTTTTATTTTACTATAGAATTCATTCTAGATATTTTTCGTGTGTTTTTTATCCCACAATTTTATTTTACCAATAAAACTTTGAGATAAAAATCCAAACGAAGAATATTTGGAATATTTTTTTTTATTAAGTATAAATTTGAAACAAGAAATTCTAACAGAATAAACTTAGAATAAAATTTCATGATAAAATAAAAAGTTTGAAGATAAAATTACTAAATCTTCTGTTAATAAACTTGACATGGACTAAATATTCTACAATTGTAATTCACAAAAGATATCAGGATCAACCTTGAATTATATTTTTTGGGCACGAAATCTTTTACTAATTAAGAACTTATTACTATTAAATTTTCATGCAACCAACCATTTTTTATGCATCTTTATTTGAGTTTCTGAATATTTGCCAATGCGAGTCTTTTTAATAATATATATAAATATATATATTTGCTATTAAAATTAAAAAAATATGAATGCATTTTTGGATTAATATTTACTTGGCATTTTTGCATTATTATATACTCCCTCCCTTTGTCCCGTTGAAGTAGTTCCATTTTTCATTTTTGTTTGTCCCATAAATTAGTCACATTTTCTTAAAATGACAAACTTTTCACACTTACCAATAAAATATGGCAAAAACTTGCGTTAGGCAGGCCTAAACGGTTTAGGCGGGTTTTATCCTACCCAAATGGGTTCACCCATCCCAAATAAGGTATATTATATGGGTTTGGGCTTGGGTTAATGGATAAAATCCGCCTAAGACTTGGGTTAATGGATAAAACCCGCCTAAATCGTTTAGGCCTGCCTAACCCAAGACCTTCCCATAAAATATTAATTCCACTACATTCACAATTCTTAATCTCGGTGCTGAAAAGAAAAATGAGTACTTATAAGTAACGGAGGGAGGGAGTAATATAATTTTGGTTCCCACCCAGCTATGACAGAATCCAACTACTTTTTTTATATTATTATATGCTGCATTTAAACAATCCACGCGGCATTCTTCAGGATCCACCTTTGATTTTTGGTTAGTTCACATTTATATGTTGATTTGTCGACCCCAACACATTATTTTCTCTAAACTCTTATTTTATTTGGACTCCCCCAAAGTAATTAGAATTACTCATTTCATTTGATTATTGGATTAAGGGTCAATTTAATCCTTCGATTATTCTGACAGGATCGTTTTAGCCCATCTTTGACTATTTGGCTCAATTAAGTCCTTTAACTTTAAAAAGTGGTTCAATCTAACCATTCAACTTAAAAAATAACTATTTTACCCTAATTAAGAGAGAAGATAATATATATTTGTTTGGTAATTTTATCTTTGTTATTAAATTATTTATTATTTTTATATTACTTTAAATATTTTTTATTTATAATTTTAATCAGTATGATTAAAAATACTTAATATAATTTGTAAGATCTAAAAAATACTTAATTATTATTTGTAGCTAAAACAAATGTATTAAATTATGTGAAAATATTCCAAACTAACCAATCTTATTATAAAAAAACCTTAAATGACCACTACTATATAGATATGCAAGGATTTGCCAAAATTAAATGAACTTCCACAAATATTCCAAATATTAACCTATTTTTTCAGATTTTTTGTTTTAACCAATCATTATCATAATTATTCAATCATCATTACTTAAATTAATACTATAAAACATATTAAATTAATTTTATATTGACATTTAATTCAATTTTAAATATACATTATAAAAAATATATTATTAATTATTGGAAATTTAAATGGACAGAGAGATTTTGTTTGTGATTTATGAAGAAAGAACAACATAATATAATTAAAATTTTATGATTTTAAAAAACTAATTAATTAAAAATTAAAAAAAATAGTTTGTGATTTTATCCATTTAGTACTCCATTGCGTTTGAGTGGCTTGCGATTTCAAAGTACAATGCAATTAACATATAAAATTAAGCTAATCAATATAATAATAAAATAAAAAATGAAGTTATAAAAAGACCTTAATGACACAGTTACTTGCGATTAACAATTAAATCTAATTTCCTTTTCAGATTTTCTTATTTTTCAATTAACAATTTAACAAATCAATTAAATGTATTTATTTTAATAATTGAATTAACATTCATATTGATTTTATAATACAATGACACTATAAAAATCACTCAAATTAATTTAAAATTTCTCGATGAAAATCAAATAACACCATTTGCTATATCATATTTAAAAATAATAATAAATACTAATTTTTGTGTAATATCATATTGTTGTACATTTTTTTTTATTGATTTATGATACTGTGAAAATGATATATGAAAAGTAGGGGTGTTTATAGAATATGGCTATTTCTTGAATTTATAGATCAAAGTGGATATTTAAGGTTTTTAAATAATGAAAGTGGCTATTTAAGGTTTTGACTCTTAAATTATTTTATTAAATCAACACCAAAATATTAATATATCATTCATAAATAATTATAAACAATAGTATAAGTATTTACCCATTAATCTGAAGTCAATATTTTTAAGATTCAAATTTATAATTCTAAATAAAATATTGTACTGTTCAAAGTTGTTGAAGTTTAAATGAAAAAAAAATCAAACTTACAATACAATAATTATTATTTACATTTTTTATTTCATCATTATTATGATTATTATTTTTAAATATCTCGACATTGTTTGCTAAATTTGTTTTAGCTTATATTTGTAGTATATTTATGCTAATTTTTTTATTATTTTAGCTTCAATTAAAATATAATTTATTGGTGTATAAATTAAATTTAATAATTAAATATCAATCTGATAGACGTGATAAATAGATATTTTTATAATAAACTATAGACAATTCTTATTTATTTTAATTTAGTTTTTAAATTAAATTTATATAAAATTTTATTTACTAATAGATATATTTATTATTTCAAATATTTCTATTTATACAAATTAAAAGTACAAATAAAAAATAACTTAAGTAATATAAAAGTAAGAAATAATTTAAAACTCGCATAAAACAATAAAGCAAATATATATTCTATTCTTTCTTAATTAGGGTAAAACAGTCATTTTTTAAGTTGAGGGGTTAGATTGAGCCCCTTTTTAAAGTTAAAGGGTTTAATTGAGCCAAATAGTCAAGGAGGGGCTAAAGTGGTCCTGTCAGAATAGTCGAAGGGTTAAATTAACCCTTATCCCTTGATTATTTGATCCGAGTTATTAGGATGAGTTAAGTATATGATTCAAATTCTATATTTAGTATTATTTTTCTTTAGTAACTTACAATTACAGCCCTAAAGAACTTAGAAAAATGAGAATATAAATGTAATATTATGAAAAAATAGAGGTTAATTATTGCTTTAAATAAGAGTAATGTTGGAAGTTTGTTTAAAAATATTGTTGGTCCTAAAATCAAAAGATAGTTAAAGTGCGACAAAAGTCTTTCAAGATTGGGTCCTCCAAATTGGTGATTCTGGCACCAACTTGAATATAGAAATGCGGTTGTTATATTAATGAGCGATATGTTATTTAGACCGATTCAACAATATACTCCAAAACTTAATTTGTTGGGTTTTAAATCAAATTAAAAAAACTTAAATAAAGTAGTAAATAACAAAAATGATTTATAGAGGTTCGAACAAAACCTTCCAACATTTTTCTTCAGACACGCAATCTAGAATTCACTAACTTGTGGATTACAAAGATGTCGATGCTCAGTTGCTAGCTGGTGAATGCCCGTGTCCAGCAGTCCACTAGCTCACTCGCCAAGTCCTTCGCTTCTTCAGGCCAGGAGTGAGAACGCACCCGGCAGCCTCCACACTAGACGTAAGAGTTTGAGTTCCTCTCGAGAACGTCAAGTTGGCGGTATACACACATGATAGTTGCCACCAGAGAAGTGACAAATCCAAGATGTTTTCTTACTCAAAAAGTAAGAAAGCAAAAATAGTTTAGATTTTAAGATCTCATTTCTTAAGGTCTGGTCTAAAGAAAGATCGTTGTTTGTCCTAGCTTGCTAGTGTCTCTTGCAGTTGGTTGAGAAGCGCCTCGCTGGTGACATCTGCTTGTAAGCTCCTTGATTGTGATCCACCAGCTGGTGATGACGTGTCAACCAGCTCCTCCAAAGACGTTTTGCTGTTAACAGTGTGTTAGCAACAATCTCCAAACAAACTTCTTACCTAGTGAAAACTGTAGGATTTGAGTTTACAATAGACAACGTGAGTTGTCATTTATTTCTTTAGCCGTTTGGATCGTTCTTAGAGTATCAAAACAAATCAGATTGAATAAACCCTATGCATGCTCCTAATATTTAATTACAAGTAATGGATCTACGGAATACCTGAACTCCTACGACTGATCTACAGATCTAGATCAGAGACAATGACGGAGGAGTAGATCTGGATGTGGGATCAATCCAAGCTATCTTGTTCCAACAGATCTGATCTTCTGATCTGTTCCCTTGCTCCTCGGAAATCTGGTGAGGATACGCTACCGAGTTGAATCAAAGATCTGGAGGAATCGATCAATTCCTCCCAATGATAGCCGTCACCCCTCTCTCTCTTCTCACAAAGTTGTGTGTATTGTGTGTGTAGATCTGATAGAGAGGGGGCTTTTATAGTGCTAGGGTTTACAAAACCCCAACCCTAATGGGCTCTGAGCAGATTGTGGGCCAGACCAGGGACCAAATGCAAATAATAAAGTGGACCCTCTTTATTAATTAATTTCATGTCCAACCCAGAACATGATTAATTAATAAAATATTGTTTTAACCTTCACCATGGTAACAATGCTGACTTACCCCTTTATTACCACGTAATTTGGAACAGGTTGCATTAAACTTGAATGATCCACATATTTAAGGTTTCGGACATTCATTAATTAATTTGGCTTATGACAATTAGCCATAATTAATTAATCTCTTATTTCCTGAGTAGTACCACTCACTCCTTTTCACTTATGCCTGAATTAAATAATTCAACCTGCAGGGTTTAACATAATGAACCTTGTGAGCTCCTCAGGGAATATCCACATCCTAAAGCGGATATGATTACCTACATGTCCGGCCTAAGCAAGCCACACACAAATTGCCACACCTAAGATGCAGGTATAAGAGTACATGAAAGACTTGCCACCATAGCAAGTCAAAGTGTGGTCAACTTATGTATGCCCCTTAGCCTTCCATTAGGTTTAAGATCATAACAAGTATCTAGAGATCTGGCTCATTCATATGTCAATTAGAATGACACATCTCACTGTTGATCCCATTAATACATAAAGATGTACCGACACATCAAGTAGCTAGGATAAGCTCACTTATAAACTGATGTGCTGCAGCCTAAACCGACAACCTATCCAGGGACTGTATCAGCCGTGATACTGTTTATACCTCGCTAGGTCAAACGATTCATATGATCCTCTGTGATCTCCTACACACCATATGATCATCCCTATAGGCGAGATAGTAGGATATTATAGTTCATATCGTATGTTTGTTATATCAGATAGCAACTATGTTGATGTAATACATTTATGAAGGCCAGTGTATCAAACAAACACACTTAATCATAAATGCTTTTAGTATACAATCCTAACAATCTCCCACTTATACTCAAAGCATAATACCATTACTTTATCAGAGTATTAAGTGTGTCTATGTCAGACCTAGCTTATTTACACGTTTAACATCCTGTGATTGATTTTACCTACAGATCCAGACTGTGAGCGTGATCGTCATAAATCTTCTGAGGTAAACACCGTGTAAATAAATCTGCTAGACCTTCATGTCAATCGCTCCCACTTTATACACATCGTCTCTTATCATGATTTCTCGTATGATGTGGTACTACATATTCTATATGTTTCACCACCTTGTGAGTCGGGTTCCCTTGAGTTTGTCATTGCACCAGCATGATCACAGTACCTTGTGATTATATTTGACAAACTCGGAACACACACCTCTAGTGGACAACACCGGAGCTATACTGCTTCTTGCGAAGCTAATGAAGCTGTCACACACTCAGCCTTCATACCAGAATTTACAACACACTTCTGTGTTAGATTCCTATAACTCCTCCTCCAAGGCCAACACATAGTTAGAGGTCGACTTCCTTCCTTATGATCCTCCTGGATATCCGATGCCATTCAACCCACAGGGCACATTTATAACCAATGTGCCTGTCTAGAGTTGAATTGATATCTGTTTACTATGCCTATAGCATTACATATATCTGACTTCTTTCATTACCATATAGAAAGACAACAATCCTTTCTTGGCATGAAACAAGTTACCACAGAATCAATTTAACCGACTTGAGATACCTGAACATCCTTTCCTTGTGGTAACACAAGACTTTAATCCGAAGGACATTCCAGTATCTCATAAGCCCTACTTCTGAAACTGTTCGGGTAACCATCTCTTTATGCCTGACAATATCTCCACACCATTTTCGAATGTGAAAACACCATCTACATAATGTGCAAGGAAAACCATGCTTCTGCTGACACATAACTGGTACATGAAACTCTAGTTCTCAATATGAAATATCGAAACATCTGTTTCATGACCTTGAAGCTCCCTTAAGTTTATACCTGAACTTCCTTGGCCTCTAGACAAGATGCTGCTCATCTTACTGCACATAAACTTATCTGGTTGTTGCATATAGATGTCATCACGTTTTTATTAAGGTACGCGTTTGTGAAAACACGGATGACGTCATCTACCTTCCAAATATTTAGGTTCATATGTGTTGTTATGGACAAAATAATTCAAATGGATTTAAAAGTTGCAACCAGTGAGAAGGTCTTGTTATGACACATACCTTGCTTACAAACCTAGACTCTTGAAGTATACTAGGTTACCATTTGAACATTTATTTATATGTATATCAATCAGTTGCCTATAGCCGGAAAGCTATTTGGTAACACTAATCCTGATATACAACCATAACTATTTACTGATTCATTTCTGAATCCATGACTTGATGTCATTAAACTGCATCATTTGTCTTAACAGCTTCGTTGCGCAATAAGGGATTAGTACAACATTGTTCGTCAACTGAGAATAAGTCTAAAGACTATTTCCACCGAACCAGTGTTGTTAAGCCTGTTAAGGCAACCTCCCACTGCAACAATGCTCCTTTTATGTAGTCAGTTATTGGTGCATTAATTTGTGGTTTACCACCTTATACGGGCGACCGTGCAATTGGTACCATACCATCCGAGGTATGCTCAATTTCCCACGGGGTATTTCCTGATGGATTTGAATTGTCTTCTCCAAATCATTGGAGAACAATATTTCATTTGGATTCGTGGTTTCATCCGATACAACTTGTTTGTATTTAGGATACATAAAGAAACCACCTTTTTCGTTTACTTGGGATAGCCCACAAAATAGTATTAACTTAAAACCTTTCTTCCAACCAATCAGTTTCCTGTATCAGCTTAAAAGGTCGAACTACCCATCATTGCCTTTTGACAAAGTCAAGACCCACTAGGGTATTTGGAAATGATTTAGAAGACACTGGATTAAGCAGACACATAACTACTTCTTGGCGCACTTCCCAAAAACAAAAAAAGGCAAAGCTGGCATAGCTTATCAATTTTAAATAACCTCATTTATTTCGTTCTTCCTACACCATCCCTTTTCGAGAGATAACAGGTGCAGTTAACTAGGATACAATCCTTTTGCTCTGCTAGATACTGTAAAACACATCACTTGAGATACACACCATTATGAAGAAATCATAATGTATTTATGGTCTTGTTTAACTTCTTCTCTACCTTAGTCTTAAACGCTCTTGATTAAAGCAAGAGACTAAGACTTGTAGTGAATTAGATAAACATATCCATATCTTAAGTGATTACAGTATCAATGCCTATTTAAGGCAACTGCGGAAGTAGACTCAACACAGAGCAAATACGAAATAACTTCTAGAGATACAATTGCCTATTAAAAGGCCTGGTTATCATCTTATACCTCTGAGTAGTTTTTATAAGTACCATTCTTAGGAATACCTGGATAAAATCTATAATTCCTTGAATTACTTAAAACTACTAAGACCAATGTAACCTTATCTCTAGTGAGATTCTTTAATATATTATATATCACTGTCAGTTTATGTAAACAAGTTCTGAAGAGAAACATCCATTTAAACATAATGGAAAACACTGTTATTTATCATGACAGAATAGCTCTATCATAAATAACTGATAATCCTCAGTAACATAAATGGAAATAAGTTTTATACAAAACATCTCTTCAAAACTCAAACATTGTTTATCATAAACATAAAGTAAAATCTCCATTTGCTGAAGCAACAACTTCCAACATCAATCTTGGAGATGGTAATCCCGCCATCTTCAAGTCTTAAGCTTGATTCCCTGCAAAATGTAGCAAACATGATTAGTAACCTCATTAACCACTACTCACTAAGAAGTAGAAAACTGATACTAAACATATCTCAACAACCAATGCAAAAGATGGCGTACCTTGTCCTGTAGTTACCAAACTTGGGCAATTTACTTTCCAGTGACCCTTCTGGCCACACTTGACACATTTGTCTTTCTTGCTATCTTTCTTTCCTTTGTTCCTCTCTCCTTTATCATTCTTCTTCTTCATATCATTACGACGTGATTTAGAAGAACTTTTAGCAAGAGATCTGGAAGACTTGATAATGAAAGATTACTCCCACTGCTTCCTTCATTCCTCTTTTCTTTGACATCACTCTCCTGACTCAGAAACAAGTCAGAGCGACTCATAGTAAAGACTGAAAAAGCTTCTGTTGACACAAGATCCCAGAGCATACTGTGAACAATATACTCACTCTTGTTTTTCTCAACAGAAATCTTGAAGTCATCAAATGACTTCGGTAGCGTGTTGAGTATCAAATCAATTTAAAATCATTGTCAATTTGACCACCCGTTAATGTGTACTCATCGATGAGCTGAATGAGTAATCCCACATGTTCACGCATTGAACAACCCTGACCCAATTTCTGTCTTACAATGCACTTGATAAGACTGGATCTAGCATGTCCATCGAGCCCGCCATATGCTACATCAAGACGTCGCATAATATCACGCTCTAACCATATATCATTATAACAAGGACGCACTGCATCTGACGTAGCGGCCAAGATGTATTGTCTGGCCATGCCATTCGACCACATCCACATGTGATACTGTGCACGCTCCTCATCGGAAGATGTATCGGTTGGTGGACTTGGACAGGGAGTTTGCAGAACAAACAAATGTCCAAATGAATCCAAAAGTTTGACAATGTCACTTTTCCAACCAGGAAAATTCGGACCAGTCAAGGAATTGTGTACAATTGAATTAACGAGCGATGAAATAATAGACATATCTGAAAAACAAATAAGCGGATTAAAGTAAGCACATACTACGAACGATTGAAACAAATATGCATAGAACCTTTAGATAAAACAATGCAATTTGCTTTCTCCAATTGCCCAAGCTAATTTACCGCAAGCTACCCGAGTAGACGTTTACGGCAAATGCTCAACCAGACCAAAATAGGTCCTTTAATTTCTCTCCATGCCAGGTATCCGCCGGCAAAAGAAATTAATATTGGAGATCTTTAGACCATGTTCACCTATCCGGAGCAGGGACATCACAAATGAGTTATACTCCAGGTAACATCTAAGCCAAATAAGCCACAATCCTAACTCTAGATGATAAAAAGCAATTTTACATACGTACTCGACCCATGCCGCATGCCCTTTACATCCTTTGTTATCCCATTTAGATTAATCTTAGAGACTTGTGAGAGTTATCTCAATGCAAGCTACCCGAGTAGACGTTTGCTTAGAGGCTCCCACTTCTCATCTTAAACTAAATGTTTTATTTGGAAAACTCATCGCATTAGAACTGGTAAATTATTTCTAACGCAAGCTACCCGAGTAGACGTTTACGCTTTGAAATGAATTACTTCTAATGAGATGCCGTATTTGTGGAGGTCTAATGATTTTAGTTTGTAAATAACCAAAATCCAGCTTAGTATTTTAAATTCTAAAGGTTTCATGCGCACACATTATTTTATGTACCATAAATTATGTCACATCTAAAATTCCATCATAAATTAATATGATCCCTGAATTTATAGACACAATTTAAAACATAAAATGAATCACATAAAGCATGCTTAGTAATTTAAAAATTACAACATGCTTAAACAGTAAATAAATAGAGCAAGTAAGCATGCTTTCCTATTATTTACTAGTGCGCATATTATAAATCACACGAGAATAAATAAAATAAACAAATAAAATTTTCGTGGCCCCTCAGATGCGATTACATGGGAAATAATTAAATCTAACTATTACAAGATTTAATTTCTGATACAGATCTTCAGACTGGACCTCCGTTGAACTTAAAATCTGAATCGGATTGCATAAACAACATTTGGGCTTCAAATTAGGGTTTCAAGCCCAAAATGAGCAACCAAACCCTAATTTCAGGACAGCGGGCCGTCTCCGGGCCGACGGGCCCGAGCTCTGGCCCGGGCAGCCACAAACCCTAGGGTTTGAGAAACCCTAGCCGCCACCCTTCTTCAACCCCGCCGCCAGCCCACCACGCCGGTCGTCAACGTCGCGCAGGCCACCACGCCGGCCGCCGCCTGCAGCCCAGCCACGTCCGACAGCAGCCGCTGCTCCTCCGATCCTGGAAGCCGCAGCCCAGCCACGCAGCAGAACCGAGTTCTGCCCCGCCGCCGCCACCCATTGCCGGCGCCGGCGCCTGCTGTTGGACTGAACTAAAAACTGTCGTGTCTTGAACTGTGTTCTTCGTGTTCTTCTGGATCTCATTTTTTACAGATTTGGACAAAAATACAAAATAAATCTAAAATCTATTACATGATATTCCCTATCAAATCTAACCATAGATTTTCTCGTGGTGAAAAACAGATCCAAAACCGAGAAGGCCACGAGAACAAAAACATCCACGACATTCAAATCCATCCACAATAAATATAAACATACATATTTATTCAACCTCGATTTATTTAAGACAGAGCCTAAAAATCCAAACCTGGCTCTGATACCAATTATAGGATTTGAATCTACAATAGACAACGTGAGTTGTCATTTATTTCTTTAGCCGTTTGGATCGTTCTTAGGGTATCAAAACAAATCAGATTGAATAAACCCTATGTATGCTACTAATATTTAATTGTAAGTAATGGATCTACGGAATACCTGAACTCCTACGACTGATCTACAGATCTAGATCGAAGATAATGACGAAGGAGTAGATCTGGATGTGGGATCGATCCAAGCTATCTTGTTCCAACAGATCTAATCTTCTGATATGTTCCCTTGCTCCTCGGAAATCTAGTGAGAATACGCTACAGAGTTGAATCAGATATCTGGAAGAATCGATCAATTCCTCCCAATGATAGTCGTCGTCCCTCTCTCTCTTCTCACAAAGTTATGTGTATTGTGTGTGTAGATCTGATAGAGAGGGGGCTTTTACAGTGCTAGGGTTTACAAAACCCTAACCCTAATGGGCTCTGAGCAGATTGTGGGCCAGACCAGGGACCAAATGCAAATAATAAAGTGGGCCCTCTTTATTAATTAATTCCATGTCCAACCCAGAACATGATTAATTAATAAAACATTGTTTTAACCTTCACCACGGTAACAATGCTGACTCACCCCTTTATTACCACGTAATTTGGAACGGGTTGCATTAAACTTGAATGATCCACATATTTAAGGTTCCGGACATTCATTAATTAATTTGGCTTATGACAATTTGCCATAATTAATTAATCTCTTATTTCCTGAGTAGTACCACTCACTCCTTTTCACTTATGCCTGAATTAAATAATTCAACCTGCAGGGTTTAGCATAATGAACCTTGTGAGCTCCTCAAGGAATGTCCCCATCCTAAAGCGGATATGATTACCTACATGTCCGGCCTAAGCAAGCCACACACAAACCGCCACACCCAAGATGCAGGTATAAGAGTACATGAAAGACTCGTGACCATAGCAAGTCAAAGTGTGGTCAACTTATGTATGCCTATTAGCCTTCCATTAGGTTTAAGATCATAACAAGTATCTAGAGATCTGGCTCATTCATATGTCAATTAGAATGGCATATCTCACTGTTGATCCCATCAATACATAAAGATGTACCGACACATCAAGTAGCTAGGATAAGCTCACTTATAAACTGATGTGCTGCAGCCTTAACCGACAACCTATCCAGGGACTGTCTCAGCCGTGATACTGTTTATACCTCGCAAGGTCAAATGATTCATATGATCCTCTGTGATCTCCTACACACCATATGATCATTCATATAGGCGAGATAATAGGATATTATAGTTCATATCGTATGTTTGTTATATCAGATAGTGACTATGTTGATGTAATACATTTCTGAAGACCAGTGTATCAAACAAACACACTTAATCATTAATGCTTTTAGTATACAATCCCAACAAAAACTTCGCCAGCAAATCTCCTAAAGCTTGTAGTCAGCTCCTATTACAACTAGATAATTCCTATGCAGGACATTACAAGTTTGAGCTAACCTAGCTAGATACATTTTATCTAGTGGTATGTTTGACTCATGAAAATAATATATAAGGAAGAAATTTGTAAGGAAAATTCCTAACAATTTTCCCATTTTTGATGTAGTCAAACCCACTCTATGCTGATAAATAATACACAAGTTTTTGAGCTTACAAATTTGTTAATCTACTCTATACTCGAAACAAGGATTTTGCACAGTCTGCCCTAATGATCTTGTTGGTCCTCGATCAGAGTGTTTTATATGCAGCGGAAGTATTAATACGATCTTGCACTTATCTTACTAAGGTCTCGACTTAGCAAGTATTTATCAAATGTGTTTAGACTCAAATATTCGTTAAGTTAATTGCAGATTATACTACAACACTTGGTATGTTGAGTTTCAAGCATGCACAACTACACAATAACGAATAAAAGCAGTAAAAGAGACACAAGGATTTATAGTGGTTCGAACAATTGTTCTACATCCACTCTTCAGTCCTCCGACTGAAAATTCACTAAAAGATTGAGTACAAGGTCAGGCCTGATCTCTAACGTTGAGCAGCTCCTGCGTCTGGTCAGTGCGCACCTTCAAGCACCTCGGTCTTCAATCTTCAACTTTGGTCGCTCCGTAGAGTGAGGACAAACCTCCCTTCTCCTTGGACGTCGACTGTTGGGAGTTATACAGTTCTTCCCAGAACCTATCCTTGTGTTGGCGTTGCCCGTAAGAATCACGCTTGTATAGCAATCATGACTGCTAGATTCTTTCCAGAGTAGAAAGAATCTCAAAATAACATTGGAAGCTTAACTTCGT
The DNA here is from genome assembly GCA_026898455.1 of Plectranthus barbatus. NCBI lineage: Eukaryota > Viridiplantae > Streptophyta > Magnoliopsida > Lamiales > Lamiaceae > Plectranthus > Plectranthus barbatus. The sequence continues at coordinate 355,717 of JAPKLW010000223.1, forward strand.
AGGTCTAGAGCTTCAGATATGATAGCTTGTGGGAAAGCTTCAATCAAGAACTAGCTCGGATGAGTTCGCGTAGTGTAAAGAGTGATTAGATCTTCTCTTGTTATCTATGTAAGTAGAAATTCGCGAACCTTTAATCAAATCAGGATGACACCTATTTATAGGTGAAGATTCAAGGGGTTGTTTGAATCTTATCCGTTAGACTCAAAGGCATTGCTCGCCTATCTGTGTTCTTCATTTTTCTGCAGCAGAGACTCTTCAAGTCTCCTCGTCTCTGATTGGTGTAGCTTCTATTTGTAGCCGTCTCTATCAGAACGGATCTTTTTGTTTAGATCTGAAACCTCCTTTGTGTCTAATGATTGTTCTATTATCTGATTCATCGGGTCTCCTTGTGTTTTGGATCCTTCTAATTTACGACTCCAATGTTTCTCTTGATTGATGGTGTCGTTTGCTGGCTGTTTGCATACGGCTTGCATCTCAGCAGTTTGTGCTAAGATCTTTGAGTTCTGCTAGAGTTACTTCTTCAGCATTCTTGTAGCATTCCTTCGCATTGCTAGCCTTGTTGTCTTCTTCAGCACTCTTCAGCAATCACCAAGTATGCTGATTCCTTCAGCATTCTTGATTCTTCTTCTTTTCTAGTTCTATTACAACTCGAGTATACATTCCCTATACAAGACTTTCACATTTGACTCGATACTGAGTTGCTAGAGCTTTGATGCACCAAAACATAAAAAAACATAATTATGATTCATTGACAACAGAAGGGGTTTAATATATCTAACAATTTTCCCCTTTTTTGGTGCGATCAAAGTCTCAATTCTGAGCTTTAATTCTAACTGATCATGGGAAAGTTGATTATTGAGATTACAAAGTTTCCTATCAAATCTATTCTCAGCATCTCAACTCACGTAGACTCAGTATGGTTCCTAAATGTTCCCCCTCAAAATATCACGGGTATTGCTCGATTATTCAAATTTTTACAGTTAGTAATTGGCTTCCAAATCCTCTATTAGATAAGCACACAACACATTCACATAATTTCATCAAGCAATCACACAGGAACATTTCACACATCATCAATCCACACAGTTTGCTGATTACACTAAGTGTGTAATTTCAGCTAGTTCAATTAGATCAGCGTTGGACAATAAGATGCTGTCTTCAACCTGGGTTAGATTCCATTGATAATTTCATGCTTGTCGTACAGGAAACATATGCCCAAATCGAAATGAATTTTTTTTTGTTTTTCAACTAAGAGACTCATAAGGTTAAGAGAGATATTACTTCTTGGTTGTTGAGGAGTCTGAATCAGTAACGTTTCTGGCACTTGAGGAACCGGCGGTGGTCTTCTTCACATTCTTTAGTGCTTCCATCGTCATTTTCATGAAGTTCTCCACTACGACTTCTATTTCTTGTCTTCTGATTCTCTCTTTCTCTTCGATTCTTCTTTGCTCCTCTCTCTCTTCTTCTTCATGTTGTCTTCTTAACACCGTCATTTTTTGGGGTTCCTCAGATAGTACTATTTGATTCTCAGTAGGAGGCATGGGGACAGTGGTAGCCAATGCTTGAGATGAAGTGGATGGTTGGTTGGCATGAGCTGTGGGGGCCGGTGCATTCTCCCTTCTTTCTTTTTCTACATCAGTGATGGAAGAGGGAGGCCTAAAGCTTTGCATCCTGGAAGACTTGTTGGTCAGTTAAGTAAGGACTTTTTCCTTGAACTCCAACATTTTCTTCCTATCATCTTCTCTCTTTTGTGCGGCTTGTTCTTCTGCTATCTTCCTTTTCAGTTCCTCAGCTGCGGCCATCTGTCTTCTTGTGGCAGGAGATTTGAATTGCTGAGTGAATGATGGAGAGTCTTCAGCAGCATACTCGGATGGTGGCAAAGAGAGATCTCCAGTGACTGCTCTGTGTGCCTTGATCTTCTGCAGCCTGGCAGCAACCTGCTTCTCCGTATACTGTTGTTTGGATGTCTAATCCATTTAGTCGTCAGCCCATTCTTCCTCACTCCTCCAATAGTTAAGACCTATCCTGGCCATCATAATCGCGCGGTCCTCATAATGCAATTCATGAGTGGCATAATCAAAGAATCACCATCTCCGGAACTCTGTTCTTAGCCATTCAAGATCGGAAGACTCGCCCAGTAATTCTGCAGGATATGAGTTCTCGATTTTGGCAGCAACTTGAGCTTCAATAAAGATACAAATATCTTTTTCCCATGATATGAGATCATCGTTTTTCTCATCTCTCACTGTGACAGGAGGACACCACTTTGCAATCCTCTTGGCTTTGAAGTTCGTGTCAGGTAGTCCTTCCATGGGCACTCGGAGAGTTTCTCCTCTAAATGCAGATTCACCATTCATGGCAGCTCCTGTAGTTCCTGCATTCTCCTCATCTTCAGAACTAGGGATATCACTGAATGATACACCTGACACTTCTGGAGAGCTGGGAATTGGAATGCGTCGTTGACAGATGGACTCAATGGTACTTTCGAGCACAATTGTAGTATCCACGTCAGAATTACACTCTGGAAGTGTAGATGGATCTACTCCTAATGCGTGTAGATACTGCTCGTTCCTTGCTCGAACTAGGGCTTCAGCATCCACAGAGGTATTGGCTTCTTCGGATGTTTGCGTCTCTTCAGCAATGGGTTCACTGACTTGTAGTCCTTCAGCTGTAGTGATGATCTACTGAACGCCTTCTTGCATAGCTACCTCGGGTTGCTTAGTACCCTCATCTTCTTTTTCCTTAAGGTCAACATTCTCGTTTTCTGTGACCTTGTTTTCTTGATCAGAAATCGGGATCTGGGCTGTCTGATTCACCAGATCGGCTTCTTCTATGATCGTAACAACATGGCTTCCTCCTTGCGCAGCCAGTTGTTCCTTTTCACTTTCTCTTTCAACAACATAACTGCTTCCACCTTGCGTAACAATCTGTGACTTCTTTCAGTATTTACTTCAGCACATACGCTTCCCCCTTGAGTGTTGGCGGGCTGAACAATCATGGTATCAGAACTCCTTTCCCCTTGCGCAGGAGTCTGCAACCTTCTTGATTCCTTCACAGCTTCTTTCATTTGCCTTCTTTCAAGATCGGCATCTGATATAGCATCTAGGTTTTCAAACCTTTCATCAGTAAACGTAACCTTGCCTTTTCCTTTCGCGGCTTGTGCCTTCTCAACGTCTCTTTAAGTATTGCGACCGGGTCTTTCTGCAGCTTGAATCTTGGCATTGCGCTCAGCGTAGCTGGCCATGACCTTCTCATAATCAGTATCCCTCTGATCAAGAGTCATCTGCATCTTGAACTTGTCAAAATCCTTTTGCTCGTGTACCATTTGGATATTTTTTTGTTATTGCCTTTTCTTCCGCAACTCCTCTTCATCAGGAAATTCAAGCCTTTGTTTTGGATCTTTCGCGGCTGTCTTAGTGGTTTATGCTTCATTCTCCTGAACGACATCGAGAATTGGTAGAGAAGTGTCTACCTCTGGCACTGTTAATCTCACGGTTGATCCCTGAAATCGGTCGTGCTTGCCCTTCTTCTTGGCTTGTTCCTCATCACCTATTGGCTTTCTCCTCCTCTGCTGAGGACTTCTTTGGGAGCACCTCTTCTTCACAACGGTTGGCTCAGGGGGTTGACCGGTTTCCAGCAGTGTGATATCGACCAGATGTTCGAGTTTAGTGAACAGGGCATCTTGTTCTACTTTCCTCCTTTCTTCTTCAACTTCTTCGGTAGTAAGTGGAACAACAGTAGGCATGAGAACATTTCCCTGGTAGGGATCTTCTTCATCGGAGCATGGATCATCGGGATTGACATTGCTCTTTCCCTTTGGTATCAAGGGCTCCTTGTAATTCTTTGGCTGCTGTCATTTCCTGGTTGGTGGTATGTAATTGGAGTATATCAAATCCTCACCATGGCAATGTCATCCTTCTAGTATGATTCCTTCCAGAAAGTGACTGATCTTTAGTCCGAAACCCACATCCTGGGTGAACATATGATCCGTCTTCACAGTCTTGTTCTTGTACACATGCGCTAGCCACTTGGTGTACATGAACTTCGCCCAATTTCCTCAGATTTGATCTTCAATCGCCATCATAACAACAAACTTCTTAGCAGTTAGTTTGGAGAGTGAACCAACCTCTCCGACTAGTATCTTTATGATAATTTGGGATAGACTCTTCATTGGTTCTGCCATTGACCTCAGGGGTGCTGCTGTCTTCTATGGTTCTTTGAAGGTTCCGTTTTCCACCTTAGCCATCTCTTTTGCATTTCGGTTTTGTCGTTAACTTTGTAATTGGCTACATCTTCTCTGTCCCATCGCAGTCCATACTTCTTCTCCAAGAATTTTGGGCTCACAACAATCTTTGTGCCCAAAACACTTGTGGAGAAGAACTCTTCATCTTCATCAACTACTGCTCGAGCAAAGAACACTGCAACTATGTGCGGACGAAATTTCTTGTGTTCCACAAATAGATACTTCAACAAATTCTCACGGTCGATTTTGCCTTTGAGATTTTTGCAGTAGTGCTTCCTGAACAACAGTTCGTAGAGTATCTTATCATTCTTGACTTGAGCCACCCTCTTTTGCTCGTAGGTCAGTTTACCAGGCGCTTTACCATGACTTATGGCAATTAGGCGATAGTAGGGAATTGACTCATCAATATCCTCCGTCTTGAAGATTCATGTGAAGGTTGGTTGGAATTGTTTAGGTTCTCCGGGTATGATACGCTGTCCGGATGATTCAACGGGTAGACTGGTATGATTGGAAGATTCCGCCATTGATCTTTCTTCTGCAAACTTAAAAAGTGTCGAGTAGAAGAAATTTCAAAATCAAAAGTAATGGGAGTATTAGGGTTTAGAATTTCCAAACCAAACTTCCTCGATACAATCCCAAGTAATCGACTTTGCTGTGAGCGGTTGGATCTCTACTTCTGATCTGGATGAATCGACGGTTGGGCAGTTGGTAACGGTTTGCTTCACGTCCCACAAAGTGTAGGGTTTGAGTCTACGACGGGCAATATTAATTGCCATTAAACTT
>JAPKLW010000223.1:373326-402410 GCA_026898455.1 Plectranthus barbatus
GGTAGCTCGCCGTGACAAGGGGCTATCGAGTGTAGGGTCGATTGCTCAATCTCCTAGGAATTAAATAATGTTTGCAACAATGATTAGCCAAATTCTCATGCATCCTTCCTCAATTCAACATCCAAAACGGTTTAGAACTTCATACCTTTCAATTGTACAAATACAATTTGGAATACAATGAACTTCATTACAATTTGAAAGTAGAAATAAGATTCTTCCCCAATTTGGATTGGTTGACTTGATCCACCGCCTTCAATCTTCAATCTCGTACAAGTATTGATGAATATAGCTCCTAGATACTCTAGGACTAAGATGAATTTGAAATGAAAAATGGAATCTAGGGAGAAATCTATCTATCGTAGGTGAAAAGTGACAAAAAGCTCCTCAAATAACCGCTCATTCCCCTTTTATATGCAAGCAATCAGGCCCTCGGATCGCCCGATCGAAGTTTGGCTCGCCCGGGCCACCAAAAACTGCCAGAAACTGCCAAAAAACCAACTTGGCTCGGCCGATCGACACATGGCTCGACCGAGCCAAGTCCCAGCCCGGCCACGCTCGACCGATCCTGCACAGGCTCAACCGAGCCAAGTCCCAGCCCAGCCACGCTCGACCGATCCTGCACAGGCTCGACCGGTCGAGCTCTCTGAACTCCCGCTCGACCGATCCTGCGCACGCTCGACCGGTTGAAGCCTCCAAACTCCAAAACCTTGCGATTTTCCTCCAAAACTCCACCAAATATGCTTGTTTATGCCAAAAACCTATCCTACACAAGTCAAACACACAAAACACGAAAACACAAACAAAATACGACAAAAACATATGATACGGGAGTAAAATAACCACAAACAAGCATGTTCACATATCAAAATACGGGTCATTTTACGCACGTATCAAGTACTCCTATTTCCAGCATTCTCTTCCTGGTTATCTTTAGCAGAGTTATCTTCAGTAATTCTCTCGCCATTTTGGGGATTCTCAGCAGTATCTCCATCTCGTTGACTGACTTCTTCTCCTTGAGTTCCCCTTTGACATGTAAGCTCTTTGAGAGAATTTAGGTTGGCCTCAGCATTACCATTTGCATCACAAGCCATCTTGACTGTTGGCTGATTAGTCAAGATCTCCAGTAGAGATGATGATTCACTCATTAACCTAGTCGAATCAATCGGTTCAGCTTCAGAAGTATTCGAGCCCGAAGGTCCATTGACATCATTGGTTTCATGAGTCACATCTCTTTGATTTCTCATGGTCCTGCGCACTAAAGTAGCTTCATCAAAAATAATATTGCATGTTATTTCCACATGCTTGGTTGTCTTGTTAAGTACTCTATATCCCTTGTGAGATGGATGTCCGTATCCTAGGAACACTCATTCGTTAGCTTTGGGAGAAAAGGTACTTAACTTCGACTTCCCATTATTATGGATATAACATGGTGAACCAAAAGTACAAAGATGAGCTAAGGAAGGCTTATGACCATGATATATTTCGTAGGGAGTCTTATTGAAGCAAAGATTCAATCCACTTTGATTCTGCGTGTAGCAAGCATTCATTGCAGCTTCTCCCCAATATCTTTGACTCAAATTTGTATCTGCAAGCATTGTTCGCACAGCCTCTTTGAGAATCTTGTGTCTTCTTTCTGCCAAACCGTTCTGCTGAGGTGTTCTTGCAGTGGACCTTTCATGTCCTATCCCAGCATCGGCGCAGAAGTCCATTAATGCTCCGTTACAGAATTCTGTACCATTGTTAGATCTTATCCTTTTCACCGTGAGCTCTTTGTTGTTATGTACTCGAAGTATCAGCTCCGGTAGGACAATCTTCACCTCATCCTTGCTTTTGAGTATCTCACCCATGTGTACCTGGAATAGTCATCAATAACAACCAAGGTGTATTGTTTATTACCCACATTGGGTGGAGTCAACGGGACGAATAAATCCATGTGCAGCAGCTCAATGATTCTATTTGATGTGGCCTTTTCCAGATTGGATCAGAAGGACGCTTTGACTTGTTTTCCTTGTTGACAGGCTCTGCATATTCCTTTCTTCTTGAAGGTTTCCTTAGGTAGTCCTGCAACAATGTTATTCTTAGCAATATAATTGATAGTTTTAAAGTTTAGATGCGTTAGCCTTTTGTGTCATAGCCAGTTTGTCTCTTCCTTGCTGAAGGTTATGAAGCATGATGCTTGCTAACCACTTTCCCAATCAACAACATAGAGTCCTCCTTTCCTGATTCCTCTAAGCTTTACTTCTCCAGTGGTCCTATCAGCAATCTCACAACCTGTATCAAAGAAATAAACAATATATCCATTTTCACTTAGCTGGCTGATGCTCAGTAGATTGTGCTTGAGACTGTCGACGAGGGCCACGTTGATTATTCGCATTCCATTCTGCTCGATGCACCCTCTTCCGATTCCTCTAGCCTTTGAGTTGTCACCAAATGAGACTGAAGGTCCTCTGATCTTGTGAAGTTCTATGAAGATCTCTTCATCTCCTTTCATGTGACCAGAGCATCCACTGTCTAGGATCCATTTTTTAAGCTTTCTTGAAGTTCTTCTTCCTGGTCCCTGTTCCTGCAAAACAAAAAAGTCACATTTTCGGTGTCCGATCAATTACGGGTCCTGCGGGATTAGTTCTCTGGATCATTCCTTTGGGAATCCAGACCTTCGTGATTTTGGCATTTCACCAGTCATCCCGTTTTAGTACCCTTTCGTTCCTATTGGAGAAATTTCTTGAATCAGCATAGGAATGTGTATTGGTGTGTCGAGCCATCACTGTCTTTTAAAATTATTTGAATTTACTCTATCCTCAAGTAGGTGTTCCTCCTACTTGGTGTGTATGCTGGCTTCCTTGCAATCTCAGCAGATTGCTTAGCCTTGCTAGAATTTGTATGAACCTTCCTAGCAGATGGAGTTGTCAGCTGGGTTACATACTCAGACTTTGCTGGCCTTTTCTCAGCAGACTTGTAGTTTAGTCTTTGCTGAGCAGTTAGCTGAGGGATGTTAGTTTGCCAACATTTCTGCTGGGCAAATGTTGCTGATTTAGCGTTTTCCCTCTTGCATTTTCTAGCCGAATGTTGAATCTTCCCACTTGCTGGGACAAAGATAATCTTCTGTGATTTACTTGATTCAACATCACATGACTTTCCTTCATCAAAACCTATTCCAGCGAAGTTCTTTGAACTTCTTTGGACACTTAGAATCTCGTCTAAATCTCTCGTGCTTTTTGAAAATTTACATGACAGGTAGTTTGCACGGAGTTTTTGCTTTTCAAGGTTTCATTCTTCTGTTTTAAAGTATTAAAATTTTCATTCAAGGAGAAGAATTCTGTTTTTAATTTTATAAGTTCCTCGTCTGCTGACCTAGTTTTCTCAATCTCACTGGTCAAGGTAGAAAGCTGAGATTTCATAGAGGAATATTCTTTTACTAAAATATCTTTTAATGCATGAACTTTTGAAAATTCTTCCAGCAAAAATTTTGCAGTTATATCATCTTATTCCGAGTAATATGAATCAGCAGTATCATGCATATTATCAGAAGTAGAAGCAACTGACAAAATAGAATTTGTTACCTAGTTTCCTGCGACAGCTAGAGCCAATTCTTCTGTCTGTTCTTCATTGATGTAAGCCATGAACACCATGAGAAGATCCTCTTCATCCTCTGATGAATAATTTTTGTCGTCATAATCAGGGATGTCTGGTAGTTTCGTCCTTGTCAGTAAAGCTTTAGTGATAACCCTTGATGCTCGCCTTTCGAACAACTTCCTCAATCTTTCCCTTTCCTCTAGATCTACTCAAGGGCATTCGAACTTCAGGTGATCGGGGGAATTACATTCATAGCATGTTCTTGGCAGTTTCTTGACATTTCTGTTGTCTGCTGATTACCTTTGCTGAAAATCTTCCTTCTTTCATTTGGCTTTCAGCAGCAGCTTTTGTAGTTTCTACATCTTTTCTTCTAGTTCACTGACCGAGCATTCTGCTTCTTTGACTTGAGATCCACTGGTGGAATGAATCTCCTTTGTTGAACTGGATTGAGCTAGTCGATCTGAGTGGAATGGCTTCTTAGTTTTCCACTTCTGTCCATTTCTCTTCACGAAGAATGCAACATCCTCGACTAGTTCTTCAATGGTTACTGCAGCACGAACAACTTCATTTTTTTATCTACGTGATGTCCTATTCGTGCGCCTTAAGTTGACCAAACACCTCTTTGTTACTGATTGCTGACAAATCTTTCTCCTTCAGACTTGTCACTTTGACAAACTAGTCCTCCTTTGGTAGTCTTGAGAGAATCTTTGAGTTCATGTTGGGAAGCTCGTACGTTCTTCCAGCTTCTTTAACTCAGCTACAATGGTGTTGAATCTGGCCTCCATGTCCTTGATGGTTTCACCTGGAATTAATTAAAAATATTCATATCTGTCTACCCATTGTTGTAGCTTGTTTCTCTTTATTTGATCCGTTTTCGTACTTAGATTGCCAAGAAAATCCCACATTTCTTTGGCATTCTCGTACTCCAACGCTTCTGCCATTAGAGTAGGTGACAAGGCACCTAATATTAAATCCATGGCTACGTAATCCAGTTGGCCACGAACTCGTTCTTCTGGAGTCCATTCTTCAAATGGCTTGTCCACCATTACGTTTGGTCCTGCTACGTCTTCTCCAACCTTGGTCTTTACCTTTTGGATTTTGATTAGTCCTTTTTTGATAACTTGCTTCATCTCTGGATGGATGTTCATGAGCATGATCAACGACCTCTTTGCAAAATTCGCGTTGTTCGCTATTGCTTTGAACCTGAGATAAACACAGAAACACTGATAAGCAAGGAAAATGTGGATCTGGTCCTAAGTGACTCAGAAGCAACTAGTCTATAAAGACCAACCGCTCTGATACCATTTGTTGGTCCCCGATCAGAGTATTTTATATGCAGCAAAAGTATTAATACGATCTTGCACTTATCTTACTAAGGTCTCGACTTAGCAAGTGTTTATCATATGCATTTAGGCTCGAATATTCGTTAAGTTAATTGCATATTAAACTACAACACTTGTTGTGTTGTGTTTCAAGCACGCACAGCTACACAATAACGAATAAAAGCAGTAAAAGAGACACAAGGATTTATAGTGGTTCGAACAATTGTTCTGCATCCACTCTTCAGTCCTCTGACTGAAAATTCACTAAAAGATTGAGTACAAGGTCAGGCCTGATCTCTAACGTTGAGCAGCTCCTCTGTCTGGTCAGCGCGCACTTTCAAGCACCTCGGTCTTCAATCTTCAACCTTTGTCGCTCTGTAGAGTGAGGACAAACCTCCCTTCTCCTTGGACGTCGACTATTGGGAGTTTTACAGTTCTTCCCAGAACCTACCCTTGTGTTGGCGTTGCCCGTAAGAATCATGCTTGCAGAGCAATCGCGACTGCTAGATTCTTTCCAGTGTAGAAAGAATCCCAAAATAACCTTGGAAGCTTAACTTCGCATGTCTCTTGCTTCAGATATGATAGCTTGTGGGAAAGATTCAATCAAGAACTAGCTCGGATGAGTCCGCGTAGTGTAAAGAGTGATTAGATCTTCTCTTGTTATCTCTGTAAGTAGATATTCATGAACCTTTGAATCAAATCAGGATGACACCTATTTATAGGAGAAGATTCAAACGGTTATTTGAATCTTATCCGTTAGACTCAAAGGTATTGCTCGCCTATTTGCGTTCTTCATTTTTCTACAGTGGACAGAGACTCTTCAAGTCTCCTCGTCTCTGATTGGTGTAGCTTAAATTTGTAGCCGTCTCTGTCAGAACGAATCTTTTTGTTTAGATCTGAAACCTCCTTTGTGTCTGATGATTGTTCTATTCTCTGATTCATCGTGTTTCCATGTAATTTGGATCCTTCTAATTTACGACTCCAATGTTTCTCTTGATTGCTGGTGGTCGTTTGCTGGCTGTTTGCATATGGCTAGCATCTCTTCAGCACTCTTCAGCAATCATCAAGTCTGCTGATTCCTTCGGCATTCTTGATTCTTCTTCTTTCTAGTTCTATTACATCTCGAGTATGCATTCTCTATACAGGAATTTTACATTTGACTCGATACTGAGTTGCTAGAGCTTTGATTCACCAAAACATACAAAAACATAATTATGAATCATTGACAATAGAAGGGGTTTAATATATCTAACAATATTTGTAACTGATCTTCCCATTTAATGGGAGAGATATTGCTCAATCAGTCATTGGGCAAAAAAATGAGATGCTCATATAAATATATTTCATTCATCATTTACATAGATAGAGATGCAAAAGGTATAAAATTAAAAGATTTCAGATTTTCAATTTCTTTGAGTTTTCTCTCCCTTCTTGGGTGCTATTGACATCGCTAAGCATTTTGATGGATTGAAGAGGAAAGAAATATGTATCTTTCAGTTCTTCCCCATAGGTTATTATTGGAATCTCCTTTTTCGAAATGAAACTGAGCTGGAGACCATAAGATATGACTGCGAAAGTCATGTCTTGAATACTTTCTACCAGCCTGGAGAAGAAGTATTTAGCCCAGTTGATGCCGGCCCAATCATCCGGCCATCATGGCCTTCCATGTCTTCGCAGAATGTTCTGGAAGATTCTGGACGACATTCTACCGCTTGGCTGAATTTCCAGTTATATTCCGTAGAGGGGAGAGAGAGCGGATAGGAACATCTAAATGGAATCTATCTGCATTCGTTAGATTCCATTTCCTCCAGTGTGCTTATTCTAGATTTTCTGAATCCACCAGATATTCACTTAGTTTGTTATCCATTGTAGAGATCTCAAAAATACTCGTCCAGTTTAGTAGGGGAGAGATAATGACTTTTTCCGCTGACAATAGAGGAGAGGGAAAGGTTGTCATTGGAGATTCTAGCATTTAGGCAAGACTTAGCAACGAGCTCAGGTTTGAACTAGTCTATTTGAACACTTAGAAAGTTGTTTTGCTAGGTGTATTGGACTATTGATCTCAGATCAGTGAACCTAAACGTGTCAATGATGAGACAATGTTTGAGGCTAGAGTGGTTCAGATATTTCCTTTGTAGAATCTAATGATTCCTCTTTCCAGGAAGGACACCACGACAATTATGTCAGCCATTTTGAGAGATAATTTTAGAGGTTTCTTCTAGAGTGATTATCTGAGAAGAATATAACCATTGTCCTTGTTTAAATAAATAAGGGCTGACGATTCAACTTCGAGGATAAGAGAATGAATGTTTGAATTATCATCCAAAGAGTCACTTGAGTGAATCGAGGTAATATTTTATGACGTGCATATCGCCCATATATCTTCCTAGTAAATACAAAGAAAGTTGAAGAGACGTAAGAAAAGTTTCATTAAATGCTAGAGATTCATTCCGTCAGAGTGATGATTAAGGTGCGTGAGCTTTGTACTGGTAGAACTAAGCCCAATTGAGTACATCATTTTTACACTCAAAGAAGATGAGATATGAGATTAGTCAGTCTTACAAAATCAACTTCGAGGACTGACAAGCCATTCAGCGTTTGTGATCTAATCACTTAGAGTGATATATCTCTATCTTTGGTGGCATAAACTTGTCACTTCAAGATTCTACTGGAATGACATAGGATTACTTAAAAGCTAGATTACAATAGAAAGTTGTAGCTTTTATTGGAATGCAATCTCTCATGAGGGATTGGTGATGAAGCTGATGAGAGATAATATGAAGCCGATAGAAGTGAAGAAAGAGATTGAGGAAAAGGATGAAGAGGAAACAACGAAGTTAAAGGTGGAAGAACTGAAGAATGAGCTTGATCTTTCACTGCTTCGATGTTTGGATGTGAATAGAATGGCAGAGTTTGTGAAATTTTGTGAGTATATGAAAAAGATGATATTGAGTTACCTTTAATATAAGACATCCAAGACATTTCATTGTATGAACTGAGTTTACCACAGACAATGCGAATTGACTTTTATTATTTATTTTTCCCTTTGGATCGTTCTTAGGATATAAAAATAAATTAACTGACTAAATAAATATGGCGAACTTATGCATGTTCCTAATATTTAATTGTAGAGAATGGATTAACAAAATACATTAACTCCAGTGGTTGATTTCTTGAGACCAGATCGCAGTGGTGATGGAATCCAGAGACAGGATCGGTTCAATGCTGATTTGTGTTCCAACAGATTTAATCTTCTGATATGTTCCCTTGCTTTGCAGAGATCTGGTGAGGATATGCTACCGAGTTCCATGAAAAATTGAGAGAATTGATCAGTTCTCTCCTAAGTGTAGTTGTCGCCGCTTCTCTCTCCTTATTTTGAACTGCGTACTGAATATTGTGTTGTTATGTGTATGTGATATGATGAGAGATTGGGCATTTATAGTGTTAGGGTTTGCAAACCCTAAAACTAATAGGCTCAGAGCAATTTGTGGGCCAGACCAGGGACCAAATGCAAATAATAAAGTGTGCCCACTTTATTAATTAATTCTCCCTTATCCAACCCAGAATATAATTAATTAATAAAACATTGATTTGTTTTCACTAAGAAATCAATGTTGATTCACCTCTTTATTACCAAATTATTTGGAATGCGTTGCATTAGAGTTGGATGATCCACATATTTAAGGTTCCGAATATTCTTTAATTAATTTGGAGTATGATATTTATCCATAATTAATTACTCTCTTATTTCCGAAGTACTGCCACTTACTTCTTTTCACTTATTCTTGAATTGATAATTCAACCTGTAGGGTTTAGCATAAAGAACTTTGTGCGCTCGTTAGGGAATATTCGCATCCTAAAATGGATATGATTACCTACATGTCCAATCTAAATAGGCCATAGATAAATTGGCAACACCCAAGATGCAGATATAAGAGTACATGTAAGACTCTCTACCATAGCAAGTCAAAGTGTGGTCAAGTTGTGTATGCTCCTTAGCCTCCTATCAGGTTTGAGATTAGAGCAAATACATTAGAGATCTTGGCTCATTCATATGTCAATGAGAATGACACATCTCACTGTTGATCCCATCAACACATAACGATGTATTGACACATCAAGTAGCTAGGATAAGCTCACTCATCAACTGATCTGTTACATCTTAAAGCAACAACCTATCCAAGAGTTGTCTCAGTCGTGATACAATTTATATCTTACCAGGTCAACCAATTCATATAATCCTCTGCAATCTCCTACACACCATATGATCATCCCTATTGATGAGATAATGGGATATAGTTGTTTATATCATATGTTTGTCATATCAGATAGCGACTATGTTGATGCAACACACATATGAAGACCAGTATATCAAACATTTTAATGTTACAAATATACTTAATCATAAATGCTTTTAGTATATAATCCCAATAATCTCCCACTTATCCTCAAAACATTATACAATTACTTTATAAGAGTATTAAATGTGTCTATCTAAAATCTAGCTTAATTTACACCTCTCATCATCTTGTGACCAGCTTGACCTATAGATCCCGACTATGAGCATGACCCGCATAAATCTTATGAAGGTAAACATTATGCAAATAAATCTGCTAGGTGCAGTTCATGCATTGCGGTTGGTAAAATGTCTTAGTGCATTGGTCGCAGCCTGGTGGTGGCTAGGTCGACGGTTAGGTGCAGACCGTGCAGTGTAGATGGGTTCAGATGATTTTGTCAATGGGCAAGGTGTTTTAGTGACGATAAATTGTGCTTACTAAATTTTAAGTTTTTGTGATAAATAGTGCTGTGACTAAAACATGTTTATTTAGTGACAATACATATATGTGACTATATCACAATATTTTAGTGACGACAAATTATGCTACTAAATCATAAAGTTTTTGTGATAATTAGTTTAGTGGCTAAAACATGTTTATTTAGTGACAATACATTAATGTGGCTATATCATGATAATTTAGTGACAATTATAGTTTGTAACTAATTAATAGTGAATTAGTGATAAAACTTGTCGTCACAATAAAATAGAGCAATAGTGACAACTATCGTAATTCGTGACTAAACCTTTTAGCCACTATTCAGTAGCCACGATATTGTGATAACACACAATATTGTCACTAAGATGCTATAGTGAAAAAATTCATATTTATAGTGATAACTTCTGTCACCATTCTAGACCATTTTTTTTGTAGTGTTCGTGGACATCTTGGAGAGATGATTCTCCTTCAAGGTGGTCGTCTTTACAAACCAGCCATCCTTTGGCATCTTGGACATGATCTTAGCATTGAGATCCTCAATAGAGTATACCCTATCCAAGGTCTTCAACTCACTGAGTACAGAGTTGAAACAAGCCTCCATGTCATTGATGTTTTCTCAGGGGAGCATCATAAAAGACTCAAACTTGTCAACACAGAGCTAAAGCTTGTTCCGCTTCATATGGTCAGTCTCCTAGCTCAGACTGTTGAAGTAGTCCCATACCTCTTTTGCGCAGTCAAACTCTATGACATCATCTATCATAGGATCCATTAGAGCTGAGAGAATCAGCTCGTGAGCTATGGCATCAAGTTGGACGTGTTTCTTGTCTTCTCTGGTCCACTCAGCATATGATTGCTCTATAATCTTTGGACCGGTTGCATATTCTCCAAGACAAGGGTTGATCTTCATGATTCTAATAGGTCTGGTCTCCAACATATCTATCATCTCCGGATGGATATTCTTTGGCTGGATCAGGAACCTCTTCTTCCATGCAACGAATTCCTTGCTAAGACACATACAAAAGAACAACTGCGGGGAAAATGGATCTAGTCCTAAGAGGCTCAACACAACTAGTCAGTAAAGACAAATCTGGCTCTGATACCACTTGTTGATCCCAAAATCAGAGTTAGTTAAAGTGCGGCAGACGTCTTTCAAGTTTGGGTCCTCTAGATTGGTGATTCTGGCACGAACTTGGGTTTAGAATTGTTGTTGTTATATTAGCGAGCAATGTATTACTTAGACCGATTCAGTAATATACTCCAATATTTAATGGGTTGGGTTTAAAGTCCAATGTAGAAATCTAAATAAAGCAGTAAATAACACAAAGGATTTATAGAGGTTCGGACTAAATCGTCCTACGTCCTTTCTTCAGACACGCGGTCCGGAACTCACTAAGTTGGGGATTACAAAGATGTCGATGCTCTATTCCTAGTTGGTGAATGCCCGTGTCCACCAGTCCACTAGCTCACTCATCAAGTTCTTCACTCTTCTTCGCTTCTTTAGGCCTGGAGTGAGGATGCACCTCGCAGCTTCAAAATTGGACGTGAGAGTTTGAGTTCCTCTCGAGAACGTCAAGTTGGCAGTATACACCCGTGATAGTTGCCACTGGAGAAGTAACAACTCCAAGATGTTTTCTTACTCAAAAAGTAAGAAAACAGAGGTAGCTCTAGTTGGATGCACAGAGCCTCGTGTTCAAGAAGGAACATAGAAAGCTGATAGAATCATCTTGAAAGCTTTTGGATCCAGAAGTTGGTAGCTTTGAGAATGGAAAATTTCTCAGGAGATTGCCAGATTGCGATCTGTTTAATTCGTGGAATTAGTAACCTTATCAAGGTGGATTGGAGCCTCCAATTATAGGCGCTCCTTGGAAGGTTTGAATTCGTAGCTATTTGGAGCCGTTGTGAGACAGAAGAAACGCGCCCAATCGAAGTCTTACTTTTTCTGACTCGCAGTGTCCTTTCTATTGCAGTAGGTGGACTTTTACTGCCTTAGTCAAAATGGCTCTTTTAGTTAGTCTGAGGAAAGTTTGCTGGTTGATTAGCCGGATGAACAAACTTTTGAATAACTTAGACTTTAAGACCTCATTTCTTAAGGTCTGGTCTTGAGAAATATCGTTGCTTGTCCTGGCTTCCTGGTATCTCTTCTAGCTGGTTGAGAAGCACTTTGCTCATTACATTTTTTTGTAAGCTCCTTGTTGGTGATCCACCAGTTGGTGATAACGTGTCAACCTGCTCCTCCAAAGACACCTGGTAACAGTGTGTTAGCCAGCAATTTCCCAACAAGCCTTTTTGCTGGTGAGAATTGCGCCAACAAATCTCATAAATCTTGTGTTCAGCTCCTATTACAACTCGATAATTCCTGTACATGACATTA
The DNA here is from genome assembly GCA_026898455.1 of Plectranthus barbatus. NCBI lineage: Eukaryota > Viridiplantae > Streptophyta > Magnoliopsida > Lamiales > Lamiaceae > Plectranthus > Plectranthus barbatus. The sequence goes on from JAPKLW010000223.1 coordinate 385,368, forward strand.
CCATTTTGAGATAACATAGCTATAGACACTCTATCTAGTGTTATGTTTGACTCATCAAAACAATATATAAGAAAGATGTTTCTAAAAAAATTCCTAACATATATTGTTTTTATAAATAATACTACCTCCGTCCCGCTACAATAGGCCCTTTTCATTTTGACACATTAATTTCGGAGCTAGTGTTTAGTAGCTAATTGTGGTTAATAATAAAATTGGCAATCGTAATTAACTTGTTTAAGTCTTAAATAAGTTAATTACGATTGTCAATTTTATTATTAACCACAATTAGCTACTAAACACTAACTCCGAAATTAATGTGTCAAAATGAAAAGAGCCTATTGTAGCGGGACGGAGGGAGTATTTTACAAGCGTGGAAAATCTAATTAGACCATATCATCGGAACGGATAGAATTTTTTATATGATTAATATAGTTAAATATAATTTATTTGAATTATTGTTTTAAATTTCAAATTTATGTTTATAATTAAATATCAAAACTTTGTTAAAAAGTTAAAGTAAACAAAAGTGGTGATTGACAAGATGATCTTGTGATGTACCAGAATCTTAAGAAATAACTTTGTGTCGTATACATATAAAAGTGATACTATATTCTAATGCGTAAAAAACTTTATTCCAACTATTTATTTATTTTTTTTTGCTAAAGAATTGTATTTCAGAGCTTATTTCTTGTTATGAATATTTATACTACCTAATTGATTCAAATATTAAGTATCATATAGTGTTTATACAGCGTTAATTCACTGACACATCAATGTTATATACATTGATGTGATGTTTTCTATTTATAAATGGTATTTTTATATTTGTTACATTTTTATATTTTAACTAATGTTTTTATTTTTAATTATACTTTTACTTTAAATACCAAATATGTATTTTATTACTGCAAGATACTTACTTGGTATTTAAATTAAAGTATTACAAAAAAAATATGAGTTAAAAATAAAAAATAATAAATTTATTAATTATTGAATTAAAATATTATTTAAAATAAAAAAAAAATCACATTAATAGCACATGTCATTGATATGGCAATGAGTTAGCATCATGTGCCACTTAACAACTCACTCAGCAATGGAGGACAAATATACAAGTAAACTATGCATATAATTAACTATTTTGAATTAAAGTGATTGGTAACACATATAACAAAAAAATAAAAATAAGAACACAATAATTCATAGTGGTTCGAGTTTGCACTCTACGTCCACTCACCCGATCGTAATGTATATTATTTAAGGTGAAGAACATAATATTAGGGTCGTTGGGACATAAGAGAACACAAATCCTACTGCAAAGAATAATTTGTAAGTATGATGGTATACGAAAAAATCACAATCAGCTAAGAGTTGTATAGAACTAATTCAATTAGTATGCAATTTGTAATAGAACAGAATAGAAGATCCAATTTTCACAAGAAGATCAGATCAACCGAGCAACTGATCAATCAATTACACAAAAGAACCATCTAACCCAAGTAGGGAATAATCAAGAGAACTATTGTTATCCCAAATCAGAGTTAGATAATATGCAAAGTGAAAGTTTTGCAGGTTTGTACTCTCCAAGCTAGTGATTCTGGCACCAGCTTGGGTTCGAAAAACTGGTTGCTTAGTAGTGATATATTACTTAGTCAATGTTCAGTAATATACTCCCACAGTTGAGGTATTGGGTTTTAATCGAATGCAGAAATATAAATGAAGCAGTAAATGACACAAAGGATTTCAGAGGTTCGGACTAAACCGTCCTACGTCATCTCTTCAAACGTGCAATCAATAAATCACTAAGTTGGGGTTTACAAAGATGTCGAACGATTTGTTGCTAGCTGATGAATATTCGTGTCCACTAGTCCACTAGCTCACTCGCCAAATCTTTTGCTCTCCTTCACTTCTTCAGATCTGAAGTGTGGGCACACCACTTTAGGTGTCAGCTTCTATTTTACACCCGTCATAATTAACCACCGGAGAAGTGGTAACTCCCAGAAGTTTTCTTACTTAGACATTTGACACCTAAAGTAACAAATCTTTGGGTTTACAAATTTATTTGTTCACTTGCTATAATTGTATGCTATTTTAGCTTTGATCACGCTCCTGTTCAAAATCAAACTTCTTGTTGAATGCCTTCTCATCTGTTTTATAGGATGGTCTTCCGAGTGTTGGTACCTACAAGAGAAATACCAATACCAAATGTGGATGTGCCAACATCCCCTTGCACAGCTGGCAACTCTGAAGATGTAACAGCACCCCTTGCACTGCTAGTATCATCAAGGTTGAGTCAGCGACCTGGGTTAGCTACCCACTCGCTCTCACCAACGAGTTTCTCAATAACTGGGTCCACCCAGATTTCAACAAATTTGTTGGCACCTTCCTGCCCAGCAAAAGAGTCTTCCTGCTGCACTGCCCTGTGCAATAAGTTCAAACACTAACGCCGGAAAAGAAGAGGTGGTTGGCTGCTGATAACTCTCATAAAGTGTTATCTTATTCTCTTTTAAGCTTTTTATGGTGTTTTATTCTAATAAATTGGTTCTAATGTAGGGTCATTTGTTACTTAATTATCTTTCAGTTGTATTTATGCTTTATTTTGGTGTTTTTAGTGTATAATAAGTTTTTGCAAGAAATTGTGAAGGTTTTCGTCAGATTCTTTATGCAAAAGCTCTTCACCAGCATTCTAGCAATGAGCTATGCTTGAGCAAAGGAGTCGCAATGAAATAGTTTGAAGAAGATATTTGTTGGGACCACTTTTCGACAAGGAGTTGTCACTTTTTGGATACAGTCCGCTAATCGGGACAAGTGTCAACTTGCAAGCTAAGCCAGTACTGGAGGGGCAAAATTGGCAGCCACGTGTAAGGATATGGTGCGGTAGAAGGAGATCAATGAAAAGAGGGGAGAAAAAACAGCAACACACATGCACACACATATGAGAAGATTTTAGAGAGAGAGGTTCGAGGGATTTTCTAGAGAGAAAAAGCTTTCAGCACAAGTGAAGATTCTGGCCAGTCTGAAGATCCTCGTTGGGTTTTTCTGATTTTAAATCATCTTTTGTGAACTCTAAAGAGTATAATGTTGAATGATCCTAAATTTTTTTTAATTTCTACTTTAAGTGTGAGGTAAATCTTTAGCACTTGAGTTGTGGATATTCTATTCGAGCTTGATATGTGTTAATGGTTGATTTACTATGAATCTGAGTTTGATTTTGATTCTGGAATGAACGATCTCTTGAGCACGACAGTGATTAGAGTTTTATCACTTATTAAGGCCGAAAGGATAGATAAGTTGAGGGAATCATGATCAACAATGCTTGTTGTGTAGAAATATGAAGAAGTATGGCTTAACATCAACCCTTGCTCTGATTTTGTGCATTCGATTACCATTTCATGCATAGACATATGATGTATGGTAGGAAATTGCAGATCTAGTAGAGTGACAACTGGCTAGGCATTTTTGTGAGGTTTTAAAACTCAGAGGTGTGCGAGATCTAAGCTTTAGAATCTAGGATAGTGATGAATTAGAATTTTCTATAGCTCAAGTGTGTTTTCATTTCTATTGTTCCGTGTTTCAGAAGTTTTATATGATCAGTTTGAGATAAGAAGGGTTGTAGATCTTGTTTATCTTAATCTACTTCAACATTTAATTTTATTGCACTTTTTGATAGAGTACACATGACATCCAACTTAATTAGCAAGCAATATTGTATGCAAGGCTTGATTACACACTCTCTAGGGTTCGATATCTGGTCACTAAGACTATACTACTTGTTGATTGCATACACTTGCGCATTGTTCTGTGAACTACTTGCAGTCAACCACAAGTTTTTGGCGCTGTTGCCAGGGACTGTTGATTTTTTTAGTCTAAATGCTATTAAATTGCTTGAGTATTTTAATATGTTTTCTAACTTGAATGCTACTGAAAACTAAACTTGTTGCAAAAAGATCGAACAAGAATTATTCCCATACGATCCAAAAATCAAACAGACTTTCAGGAGGAACAAAAAAAAAGTAGAAAGAAAAGTGTATGGCAAATCAAAATCAAGAAAGACAACCTGAGGGAGCAGGGGCTGGAAATGAACAACCAACGGATATAATGGCACCAAGGCTCAATGAGTTTGATCCCGGGGTTGTTAGACCTGAAGTGCAGGCTCCATATTTTGAGTTGAAACCTGTTATGTTCCAAATGCTTTAGATTTTGGGGCAGTATGGTGAGCAAGCCATAGAAGATCTACATCTGCACTTAATATCTTTCTTAGAGATTTGTGATAATTTCAAACTGCAGGGGGTAACACCTGAAGCCCTGAGGATGAGGTTGTTTCCTTTTTCTTTAAGGAACAGTGCGAAGACTTGGCTAACCTACTTGCCACCTGCATCTGTCACAACTTGGAATGAGTTTGGTGAGACATTTCTACTAAAGTATTTTCCTCCAACAAGAAATGCTCGCTGCAGAAATGCTATCATGTCTTTCAGGCAGGAGGATGAGTCAGTTAGTGAAGCTTAGGAGAGGTATAAAGAATTGCTGAGAAGGTGTCCTAACCATGGAATTCCATATTGCATTCAGGTAAAAATCTTCTATAATGGATTGAATGAAAATTCAAGAATGGTGATTGACACTACATCAGGAGGAGCTTTATTGGATCAAACCTATAATGAAGCCTGTGAAATTTCGGACAAGGTTACTCAAACAATTATTTCTCGTCAAATTCAAGGGCAGCATTTATTTCTACACCAAAAGTAGCAAGAGTGTTGGAAGTTGATCCCATGCAAGCCTTGACAGCTAAATGGGAAGAACATTAAAAAGAATACAAGTCAAGTTATGGTGACAACTGTACCAAGTGAAGAAAATGCTGCCTTGAATCGTATCTATTGTGGAGATGGGCACAGATTTGAGGAATGTTCGTCCAATCCAGCTCCTATCTGTTATATAGGAAATAGGAATCATTACCATCAAGGGAATAATCCATATTCAAATACCTATAATCCAGGATGGAGGTATCATCTGAACTTTTCTTAGTCTGGGCAAGGAAATAACAATGCGATAGCACGAGAACAACATAAGGCTGGAGGGTCGAATCAACAATAGACAAATCAGCAGAGTTTGGAAGCACCACCAGCCAAACCTGAAAAGATTATGGAAGAGATGATGAAAAAGTTCATGACTTAGAATGAAGTGTGGCTAAAAAGTCAAGATGCTTTAATACAAAGTCAAGCATCTTCCTTAAGAAATTTGGAAGTACAGATGGGGCAACTAGCCAATGAAATTCGAAGCAGACCTCAAGGTACTTTGCCTTTCAATACTAAGAATCCTAGATAAGGAAAAGAGCAGTGCAACGTAGTAACCTAGAGGAGTGGAAAACATTTTGAAGAAAAGAAGGGTGAACAACAGAATGAAGGAGCTGAGTCTTCTGAAAAAGAATGATCGAATTGAGATAAGGACACAAAGAGAAAGAAAAGCACCAGCCAGTGAAGTTATTCCTGAAATGAATGCAGACCCACTTGTTGTTAGGAAACCTGTTGAGGTTCCTGAAGGAGGTGCAATAAAAAGCAAAATAAGATCTGTGTAGGATGAGCATGAGTATACTCCACCTCCACCACCATTTTCTGTTAGATTCAAGAAGCAAAAAGAAGAAGAGCAATTCAAAAAGTTATTGGAGATGTTAAAACAAATACACATCAATGTACCTCTGGTGGAGGCATTGGAACAAATGCCTACTTATGTGAAGTTTCTAAAGGATATCCTTACCAAAAAGAAAAGATTGAAGGAGTAGGAGACAATTTCTTTATTTGAAAATGTTAGTGGACCTCTGAGAAGGCATATTCCTACTAAGTTTAAGGATCTGGGAAGATTCATTATACTCTACTCTATTAGAGGAAGAGATGTAGGGTGAGCTTTGTGTGACCTGTGGGCTAGTGTAAACCTAATGCCACTCTCAATCTTTAAGAAGTTTGGAATTGGAGGAGCCAGACCCACCACAATAACATTACAGTTAGCAAATAGGTCAACTGTACACCCAGAAGGCAAGATTGAAGACATTTTGGTAAGGGTTGACAAGTTTATCTTTCTAGCTGATTTTATTATTTTAGATTAAGAGGCATATAGGGAGGTGCCAATAATTTTAGGCAAACCTTTTCTTTCCACAGGCAGAACTTTGATTGATGTTGAAAAGGGTGAATTACTTATGAGGTTTCATAAGGAACAAGCAACTGTTAACATGTTCAATATTATGAAATTTCTTGATAATTCAAAAGACTGCTTCGATGTGAGAATACTGGAAGCAGTAGTTGAAGAATATGCAGTAGAGGTTCAGGCAGTAAAAATTGATTAAGAAGAAGAAATGATAGCAGAAGATGTTGTAGCATGGGTAGAGCAGAACAGGAAGTTTTGGGGGGAGTGAGAGCTTCATTTGAGCCATTGGATTTAATGAACAGGGAGCAAAAGAAACCAAAGTCTTCGTTTAAAGAACCCCTAGAATTGGTGTTAAAGCCTTTGCCAGCACATTTGAAGTATGTATATCTGAGAGAGTCTGAAACCTTACCTGTCAACATAGCATCTAATTGACGACGGTGAAATGAAACACTATCTTCACGTTAAATTTTATCAATCCGAGTCCTTTCAATTCGCTCAAGTGAAAAGCATTTACTTGTTTGAAGGTTCAAATAGCTAGGCAAATCATAGTCGTTGGTAATTGTTTAACTAGGCAAAATAGAATGTAATCAAGCATACAAGTAACAAAGCAATAACAAAACATGTAATTAAACTTCACAAGCCAAAACAATTGAGTAATTTGCTTAGGTAGATCAAAATCACAAGTTCAACAATAAGAAGATAGTGAGTGTTGATTGAATTTCTATTGTTCCAAATTGAGTCAAACTATGTTGTAAACCAAGTTTAATCCCTAGGAGGTTGAGCAATCGACCCTACATTCGCTAGCCACTTGCTACGGAAAACTAGCGGTAGATGACACTAGGAATTGCAAACAGCTACGTTATTAACCCCTAGATCACTCCCAATCGACCGTCAATTATCGCCCTATGACCTAGCCCCGCATAGGGATTGGAACTAAAATCGTAAGAATATACACTTTTCATGACGATTCCGCCCGCGTGTTGGCTGCAACGTTCACATCAACTACCTCTAAGGTTGGCTATTACCTACACCTAAGAGATAAGGAATAAGCTCAAGTGCAATTCAATCCCTCAAAGGAAAGTAAACAAGCAAATTTGATATCAACTCATCACAATATCCATTCTACAACACTCACAAATGAATTTAGTTCTTCATACCTTGAATTGAGTACAAATCAATAAGAGAAATGAGGGAATCCATTACAAAATAGCAAGGTCTAAGTATGATCTTCTTTGATTGCCTTCCTTGGACTCGATCTACCTTCCTGCCTTCTAGATCTTCACCAAGTTGGAAGAATTTGGCTTGGATCTCCTTGAATGTGGATGGGGAGTGGTTTGGAGATGAATCTAGAGAGAACTCTCGTGACGATTATTTGAAATATGACCAAAAATTCTTTTAAAATGCAAAAATCCCCCTTTTATAGACGAGCTCCCAGGGCCTTGGATCGCCTGAGCCACCCATGGCTCGCCCGAGCCATGCTGGAAACCGCAGGACTGAAGAATCTCGAACAAGCTCGCCCGGGCCAACCTCGCTCGGCCGAGCTTGCTCTCTGTCAGCACGGCTCGGTCTAGCCTGCAGAGCTCGGCCGAGCGAGCCCTCTGTCCGCTTGGCTCGGCCGAGCCTGCTTCGCTCGGCCGGGCGACTCTTCCAAACTCCGAAAATCTTCCTTTTGCTCCGCTAGGGCGAGCCTAACCTCCTTGGACTCCAAACTCGGGCGATTTGCTTCCAAAACTCCACCAAAAATGCTATAATATGCTCAAAACCTATCCTACAACATTCAAAACACAAAAACACGAAAACACGACAAAAGAACAACAAAAGCATATGATATGAGGATAAAATGAACGCAAACATGCATGCTCACACATCGAAATATAAGTCATTTTACACACATATCACTAATCTGAAGGACGAGGATGAGCAAAGTTTTCTAGAAATGCTTAAGAAACATAAACAAGCCACTAGATGGACACTTTCTGATATTAAGGGGATCAACCCCATCATCTGCATGCATAAGATACTAATGGAAGAAAGAAGTAAGAACTCTATTCAACCACAGAGGAGACTGAATCCCAACATGAAGGAAGTTGTGAAAAAAGAGATCATTAAATAACTGAATGCAGGGATTGTATTTCCAGTGGCAGACAGCTCTTGGGTAAGTCCTGTGCAATTTGTTCCTAAAAAGGGAGGAGTCACAGTGGTTCAGAATGAGAAGCATGAGATGATCACCACTAGAACAATCACTGGATGGAGGATATGCATAGATTATAGGAAGCTTAATGATGCAACCAGAAAAAATCAGAAGTCACAACTGGTACTCAACTGGGAGAAATGTTGTTTCATGGTTCAACAAGGAGTTTTTTTGGGACATAAAGTGTCCAGAAAGGGGATTGAAGTTGATCCTCCAAAAATAGAAGAGATAGATAAGATGCACATACCAAGTTCAGTAAAGGCAGTAAGGAGTTTTCTTGGGCATGCTGGCTTTTACCGCAGATTCATAAATGGTTTTTCAAAGATTGCAAAGCCACTGTCAGAACTGTTGGAGCAAGATAGGAAGTTTGATTCCAGCGAATATTGCATGGAGGCATTCACAAAATTGAAAGCAGCCTTAGTATCAACACCAATTATGCAACCACCTGATTGGAGCTCTCCATTTGAGTTGATGTGTGATGCAAGTAACTACGCTGTAGGAGTTGCTTTGGGACAAAGAAAGGGTAAAGTGTTTAGGTCAATATATTATGCCAGCAAAACTATGGATGGAGCACAAAGGAATTACACAACTACGAAGAATGAATTATTGGTTGTAGTTTTTGCATTTGAATAATTCAGATCATATTTGGTGGGAGCCAAGATCACTATTTTCACAGACCATTCTGCAATCAATTATCTGATGGCAAAGAAAGATGTTAAACCAAGATTGATTAGGTGGATCTTGTTATTGTAGGAGTTTGATATGGAAATAAAAGACAAAAAAAAGGGACTGAGAATCAGGTTGTAGATCACTTATCAAGACTGTAAAGTTGATGATTCAATTCAGATAAAAGATAACTTCCCAGATAAACAATTGATGGCCTGTAGTGAGGAAGCACCATGATTTGCAGATTTTGCTAACTATTTGGCTATTAAAAGAAAACCATATGGACTGCATGGAGAACAATTGAAGAAATTTTTTCATAATGTCAAATTCTACTACTAGGATGCTCCAACTTTGTACAGATTGGGTCCTGATCAAGTTTTCAGAAGATGTGTGCCAGAATACAATATTCCATCAATTTTGAGTAAATGCCATGCTTCAGCATATGGAGGAAATTTTGGTGAACAGAGGAGTGCAACAAAAGTTCTTCAATCTAGTTTCTTCTGGCCTGGAGTGTTTAAAGAAGCTTTTGAGTTTGTAAAAAATTGTTACAGGTGCTAGAGGGTAGGAAATTTGCCAACCAAAAATACAATGCCACCGACTAACATAATTGAAGTGGAGTTGTTTGATGTATGGGGAATGGATTTCATGGGGCCAATCCCATCATCTTTAGAAATAAGTACATCATGTTAACAGTATATTACGTATTTGGATGGGTAGAAGCATGTGCTTGTGCACATAATGATGCTGCTAGTGCTACATTAATGAAATTTCTCCACAAGAACATTTTTACTAGATTTGTCATCCCACGTGCAATTATCAGTGATGAAGGCACCCATTTCATCAACAAGAGCTTGTCGGCTATGTTGTCCAAATATAACATCAATCACAGAGGTTCCACTGCATATCATCCACATACTAATGGCTTGGCAGAGCTTTCTAACAGAGAGGTGAAAAGTGTTATGGAGAAAGTGGTGAATGTTACTAGAAAGGATAGGTCCAAGAATTTAGATGACTCTCTGTGGGCCTACAGAATAGCTTATAAGACTCCATTGGGGATGTCTACCTACAGATTGGTTTTTGGGAAGGCCTGTCATTTGCCTTTGGATTTGGAGCATAAAGCTTATTGGGCTACCAGGAAACTCAATCTTGATCCAAAAGCAAGTGGAGAAAAAGGTTACTACAGTTGAATAAGTTGAGGATGCAATCTTATGAGAATGCTAAGCTTACAAAGAAAAATTCAAGAAGTGGCATGACAGCAGGATCTCAAATATAACTTTGGAAGAAGGGCAGAAGGTGCTTCTATTCAACTCTCGATTGAGACTTTTCCTTGGTAAATTGAAGTCTAGATGGTCAGGTCCATTCACTATTGTGAAATTGTACCCTTATGGAGCAGTGGATCTCAAGCATGAAAATATTAGAAGTACATCCATAGTGAACGGTCAAAGGGTGAAGCAATATCATGGTGGAAGCATTGAAAGAGAAAAAGCATCCACTCAGGTTGAAGAACCGTGAAAGAGAGGTACCCTAGGTCATCATGAGGATTAAATGATTCATGCGATGATGACTCGGGACATTACTTTTAATTCTAATGAACTTAGTTTAATTTTAATTCTCTGCCAAGTTAAATTTGCTTAAGTTGTGATATGTTATGCTACAACATGTGAGTAGCATGTACATAGTCTTAGTATTGATTTTAATTTTTTGTGTTACTTCAAATTAATTTTCATATGGTAACTTTTCTATTCAATATACTCCCTCCGTCCCGGCTGAATTGTCCCGGGTTGACCGGGCACAATAACCAAGGAGTGTGAGTGTAAAGTAAGTTGAGTGGAATTAATATTTTATTGTTGAGTGTGAAAAAGTTTCCTTTTTAAGTAATGGGACAATTGAGGTGGGACGGACGAAAAAGAAAAGTGGGACAATTGAGGTGGGACGGAGGGAGTAGCTTTTATTTTATTTGAATTATGGAAACTTTAATAGTAGTACAGTAACACACATGGTAATTTTTTCTAGAGGCAAGATACCTGGAAGGAAAATAGCCATTGGAAGGCAACAACAGTGATGTGAGCACTGCAGCTTCACTTTTATGGCACACGCTTTGTGGCCATTTTATTTTGAAATTAAAATTGTGTCCTATTTTGCATTCATGAGAAACTGAGCGTGCAAAGACCATGTGTCAAAAGAGTGAAAATCGTTGATAAATTGGTAAGTATTTCTCCCTTCTATTTTATTGCTCTTCGCATTCTAGAGTTTGGTTTGAAAACATCATGGATGCATGCAAGAAATCGGGTAAGGTTTTTCAATTTCTGCAAGTTGAAAGTTCATAAATCTGCGAAGTTAAGTAATGCATGCTTTTAAATAGTTGTTTATTCTTTGAGAAGTACGTTTCTTGTTGAAAATCTTTATGGGCATGATGTGTTTGGAGCTAATGATGAGCAGTTAGGGATCTATGCTTGTTCTTCGCAGTAGTTTTGGTACAGTTGCTTAGCAATTCTTGATAATGATACCAAGAAACACCCTTACTTTGAGAATATTTGTGATGTTAACTTTTTTGAATCTTGTGTGAGGTTTATAGTTTGGAGGGGTAATTTCTTGTTGCGAATTTTTGATTGCTAAGTAATTTATTAGGGACTGTGCTAATAGAGTAGGCAAAGAAATTTGAAAAGAATTTGAGTTTTAGGAAGGAATAATTTTACTCTGTGTGTTTATCTTGTCTGATCTTGTAGATTCAACCATGAGAACCAAGCAAGCTGGAAAGAAAATACCAGGGATAAAGATTGAAACTCCAAAATCTAGCCCACAGAAGGAAGATAGCATTCCAGCTATGACGGGAGGCAAACCCACTACCAAACCAAAAAATAAACCTGTAAAACCTTTGAGGAGGTCAAGCAGGGCAGTTGTTGTTGTGATGGCACAAATCGTAGCCAAACAACCAAAAATAAGCATGGAAAATCCTATTGAAATCCCTCATACATCGGCGCACTCAACTAAGAAGTCAAAGACTTAGACCAAGAAGCCCAAAGCAAAGCAGGACTTGCTGATGGATCGGGTTGATGCAGCAACCTCTGTTGCTGAGAAAAAAATAAGAAAGGATCCAGTCCTAAGAAACCAGTGGAATCTGAAGTAGAGTTTGATTGGTTTTGTATACTGAAAGCATTTATTATAATGAGTATACAACGGTTTATTTCTCCTGTCTGTTAACAATCTTACATGTATGAACAATGGTATCCTCTTGTCTCACCGATAGGGACGATCATACGGCGTGTTGTAGATCGCAGAAGACAGTATGATCACTTGACCTAGTGAGACATAAACCTGATCACAGCCAAGACAGCGTATGAGGATACCTCTGTCTGGATGGCTGCGGCATTGTCGGAATAAGTACTCTGTCTTGGTTACTTGACATGCTGGTACGCAGAGGTGGCTTATTGATGGACCGCAGTGAGATGTATTCGTCTGTCTGACATCAGAGAATACAAGATCTCGTTATATTGATTGAGTCCAAACCCTAACGAAGGTTCAGGGGTTTGCACGGGTTGACTGTTGCTTTGACTTGCCATGGTGGAGAGCCTAAGTAACGTGCTCGTATATCCGTATCTTGGGTAACAGCAGTTCGTGTAGTACCGCCTGAGACTGGGTTTAGGTAACCATATCCGAGTAATAGGATGGGGACATTCCCTGAGGAGCTCAATAACATTCATCGTGCCAAAGTCCTGCAGGCTGATTAATTTCAGGCACGAGTGATAAGGTTTGAGTGGTACTACTCAGGAATTATAAGATATTAATAAATTGTAGTTAGAGCTTGTCAGAGGCTCCGATTAATTAATGGATGTCTGGTAACCTTAAATATGGGGATTCTCAATTAATGCAGCCCGTTCTCATAACGTGGTAATAAAAAGGTAGGTCAGTATTAATTCTGTGGTGAAAAAGAATTAATATTAATTAATTAATTATGTCCTGGATTGTGGACATGGGAATTAATTAATTTATAGGCCCACTTTATTATTTGCATTAGGTCCCAGGTCTGGCCCAAATAAGTGTGTTGAATTGAGCCTAGCAGCCCATTAGGGATAAAACCCTGGGTCTATAAATATACCACTCTCTCTGGAAACCCTAGCCCCTTTTTTGTGATTATTCAAATCAGTCAAAACCCTAGGGCAGAGAGAGAGAGGTGCTGACTTCATTGTCAGAGGAGGAGAATTTCAATTCTGGTCCTGCTCAAGCCACAGATCTACGGAGTCCTCACCAGTAGTAGATCTGATCAACACCGGGATACAGATCTGAAGATCTAATCTGGAGAACAACAGATTTCCTTCTTCCTCTTTGTTCTTTCGATTTTTATTCTAGAAATTAGTATTCTAATTTCTATTTCCGCAGACAAATCGAATTGCGTGGTTGAATTGGAGTTTGGAATTCAAACCCAAAAGATCGGTACAAAGACGACTGAATTACGGTAATCTCTTAATCCACAAATATGCATTAAATTCATAGGAGCATGCTAGGTTTTTGTGAATTTGAATTATGTGCAATATCCATAAATCGATCCGGTTCAAATTGGTTTTTGGTGATTCGGTACACGGTAAAAACCCTACAATTGGTATCAGAGCCAGGTTTCTGATTTATGGCTCTGTTGTTCATAATCAAATTCAATATGCAAGTATGAATTTATTATTTTGTGGATTTGGTTTTTGTTCCTCGTGGCAACCCGTTGATTCAGCCCGCGGTGGTTTATCCGTGTACGGCTGAATTGTTTTTGTAAAATCACGAGAAAATCTGTGATTAGTGTAGATTTGAAAAATTGTAATAGAATAGATTTTTTGTAATTTTTCATATTGTGTAATTGGACGGGTCAAGACGAAGAATGAAGACGGAGCCGACGCAGGGCCGTCGGAGCACGACGGCGGGGGCGCAGGGCAGGCACGCGGCCGGGGCGTGCGGCGTGCGGCCTGCGCGCATGCGAGTAGGCCATGGGCGCGGCAGGCGTGGGCAGCACCCACGGCGCGCGGCCTGCGCGCGCGCGAGGAAGCCACGGGCGCGGGCGCACGGGGGCGCGCGGCACGGCAGCAGCGCGCGGCAGCACTTGGCGTGGCGACTGGCCGGCGGTGGTGGGTGGTGGACGGCAGCAGCTGTGGTTGTCGTCGCCTGCTGTTGTCCTGTCGCGATGGCTCGTGTTTTTGGTGGTTTGTGCAATCCTGTGTAAACCCTAGGGTTTGCATTAGGGTTAGGGCAAATCATCAAATCACAAAGGCCTAAATCCCAAAAGATTTGGTGAATCAATTTTGGAGGCCCTTGAAGATTTGGAAGATTTTGATTTATCCAAATTAAATTCAAAATTCAAATTGTAATAGATAGAATTTATTTTTCTATTTTGGGGCCACGAGGAATTTGTGTTTGCCTTAATTGTCCTCGTATGATATGTGATTTATTTATGTGCGCAATTAAGCATGTGTAGATAATAGGAAAAGCATGTTTTATCGTTTTTATTATTTACAGCTTTCAAGCATGCTTATGTGATTAATTTCTTGTTGGATTATATTTTGGGAATTTTTGGGCTTGTATTATTACATGCAAAAATTTGGGAAATATAATGACAAAGAAATTATGTGTGCGCATAAAGAAATCTTTTAAAAGAAAAATACTAAGCGGATTTTTTAATTAAAATCAATAGACCTCCACAAAGTGGTCCTAGGCTGTAAGTGTATCTCTCGTTCTAGTAAACATCTACGAGTGTAGCTTGCTAGTTCCTAGAGGTGCATGGGTACGGTTGTTGGGATTTCTAGACTGTTGGTCCCGATTTTCAGAGTATGAACGTTAGCAGCGGAAATAGTGATAAAGTGTTTTCTTGCACGCTGGTTACACCGCTGACTAGGACCTGTCAGCTGGTGTATCAAAACTTAGAATATTTAGCCTTGTTTGCACAGTTATCTATCAGTTTCAGAATATACTCCAACACTTGAGTGCTGGGTTTAAAATATGACTGAAGAGCAGAAAGCTGATAAATAACAAAAGGATTTTTATAGTGGTTCGATCAATCGATCTACGTCCACTCTCCAGTCGAAGCACTGGAAATTCCACTAAGAGTAATCGGTTACAGGTGTCCTACGATCTATCTCTAGCTGGTGAATGCCTTGTCCACCAGTTCACTAGATCAACCGCTCCCGGTCCTGGTTCCCTCTTCAACTCTTCTCAGCTGACTTGGTGTATTAGTTCTCCCAAGAACGTAAATCTCACTACGGCAAGGTACGCCCGCAATAACTCAAGTGCTGGGATGCACAGGAGCTGCTGTGAACTCTCTCGGAAGAGAAAGAACACCTAATGAGATCTTTAACTTACAAGTATAAAACTTGAAGTCTCGTGTTTGATAAATCAACACACGGAAAGCTTATGGAAAGCCTCGAAAGTTCTGTAAGTATTTTGACAGCGTTTTTGCTAGTTCGTGCGTAAGAATTTCGGGGGGGGTTTGAATGTTGACGGTTCCGACGTATTTATAGACGCAGGATCTGATTCAAACTTTCTAGCCGTTTGGACTCATCCGGAAAGGTGTCAGACCTGGGATGTCCTTCTGACGGCGGTAGGTATGTTTTTCCGGAAAGGATCCATACCTTTGACCGCTTTATCTGACACAAATCTCTTTGTGTCAGAACGGCTTTATTAGTCAGTCCGAGGAATAAGACTGGTGTCTTGTGATAGATAGACTTTAAGGTATCCCCTTCTTAAAGTCATACTTTGTCAATCGATTCCTCAGCGAATCTTCTTTTTGTCTCTACGGCGCTGGGAGAGAGAAATCTCCCATGACTGGTGAAATCACCGCTGGTGAATAGTGTAAGCAAGAACACGTATTCTGCTGGTAAGATTTGTCAGCCGCCTGCTGATGAAACCCTTCCCAACTGGTGAACAGTACCCAGTCATAAGCGCTTCTCATGCTGGTGAACAGTGTCAGCACGAGTCTTGATCAGCTGTGACTTACAACTCAAAGACCTAAACAGGACTTTACATTTAAGACCAGATCTAGAGCTATCTAGAGACAACTGACGCTGGTAGGACTTGGGATTTGATCCACCAAAACTACAATCTATACAAATAAGCTACTGAGGGAGGAAACCTTAGACAGATTTCCCAAAATAGACAAACAATTAAAATCATGTGAATAGTGGGAGGGTTTTGCGTAAACGTCTACGAGTGTAGCTTGCGTAGATCTCTTTCACAAGTATTCTAGGATTGATTTAAATTATAGATAACAAAAGCTTTAAGGGTTGTGCGGTATGGTTACGTGCCATGCTAAACTGTCTCTTTTGGCCGGAGTTAAATTTGTGGTTAATTGCTTAGAAGCATCTTAGAATATAATGCAAGAATTGCATCCCTGTTCTTGAGAGATGGCTTGGTCTAAGGTTTTCACTAATATTAATTTCTAGTGTCAAAAGCATCGTGACATGGTAGTGAAATTAAATGGATTGGGGCTTAAAACCCACAGTTCTGGTTGAGGGTGACATCGTAAATGTCTACGAGTGTAGCTTGCGGTGGGAACTCTTGGGCAATTAGTGGAAAACATTTGTATTTGATTTATTAAAAGGTTTTCAATGCATTTGTTTTCGAAGTTCAACATGTATGTTCTTATTTAAGATTCTTTATTGTTTCAGATATGTCTATGTCTAATGTCATCAATATTCTCGCACAAAACACTCTAAATGGTCCGAACTTCCTGGAATGGAAGCGCAATCTCGAATACCTCCTGATTGCAGATGAACATATGTTCGTTCTGCAAGTACTTCGTCCCGAAGTGCCAACTGGTGAATCCAGTCAAATAGATATAGATTTTTATAACAAGTGGGAGAAATCGAACAATGTAGTCAAGTGCTACATGATGACCACTATGTCGAAAGTCTTACAGCAGCAACATCAGCACCATAGGGACGCTTATGACATCATGACGAGTCTGGAGGCGACCTATGGGGAAACTGATAGAGCCGTCAAGTTCAATCTCATGAGAGAAATCGTGAGTAAGAAAATGGCTGATGGCACCTCAGTGAGAGAGCACGTAGTTACCATGACTCACC